>JANSVA010439100.1:0-18020 GCA_025504915.1 Erythroxylum reticulatum | reverse complement strand
TATTCAACATTTTTCACACCCATAACGTCCTTGAGTACGATAACAATAGCTATTTTGACCCATCCCCCTCCTTTAGATATGACCGCCTTAAGTAACCTACCTTTCACCCACCACCACCTCCTTCACCTGTTTTTGATTTTGGTGCGGCTCCAGACTAGCCAGCCCAAGAAGTCCCTGAGCCTATCACCTTAGCGACCTTTGTGGGCAAGATCGAAGGACTTTCTACTGTGCTCTATCAACTCTACGTTATCTATGATTGAGACCAGTGTTATCGACGTTGCATGGCTGCCTTACTATCCGAGCACTTACACTTTTTGTTGCCCTCTGATAAGGATGAATCGATGCTCGACATTGGTACATTTGGGGTGGGCAAATCTGGTATAGGCCCATCTGGTGCTAGTCCATCTCAGTCCAGTGCTGACTCTCCTGTAGACTATACTTCAGTCTTTTTGTTTTCTGTGTTATTGTTTTATTTTTAAGTCTTTATATTTTTAGTCTTGCATCACTGGATAATTAGTTAGTTTTTCTGATGTATTTTCCTTGGCTTGTATTGACCATTATGGATAATGTCACTTATTTCATCGGTTATTCCTAGTCCTTTTGTTATGTTAAATTGTCCTTTGTGCTTTCTTCCTTTGTGCTTTATCTTTTCTTGTTTAACATTGAGGACAATCTTATGTTCAAGTGTGGGGGAAAAATGTCTATCTTTTTGACTTCAACAAAACAGCTTCTTCAAGCATCAATTTCAGACATTTGTGTGTTTACAATTGTTAACTTGGTTTGAGTTGAATTTGCACCATTTTTTTTCCGCGTTTCTGCCACCTTTCGCCACGGCCATCACTGGTTTTGCCGCGGTGAAACTCTGCTTGAAAATACTTCATCATAGCAAACTTGTGGTCATCGCGGTGACGCCTCTTCATCATTTCTCATCCAAAAATGTTTTTATTCCCTTAGTTCAACAATTCTGTCAAATTATATTCTTAATACTCCTATGTTGTTTTTTTTTGAAAATTTAAAGTGTTACATGTGCTTTTGGAAAATCATCCATGTTTTAAAATGATAGTTGATTTTGTCTAATTTCATTTTCAATGTTTTTAACGAGAAGTAAATGAGAGTATGCTAAAAAAAGTGGTGCTATATGTTTTTTAAATCTTGAGATTGCTTAATTAAGATACTAACCTTGTTGGAAGGATATTTGAGCCTCAATTATTTCATTTGTGTGTATCTGCTAATTTCATGTCTCTCTATAACTTGTTTTAATTCTTAATCAAGGCCTAATGAACTAAATTTTGTGAATATAAAGAGGCGTTCATTTCAAAACCCTTAATCCAAACATAAGCCCAAACATTTAACCAATGTTAGCCCCTTAAGCCATCTTTTTGAGTGTATGCACATGTCTTCATATCGATGTAAATATTTTATCTCTAGGTTTTTTTAAGTTCAAGTCAATCTTAAAAAAAAATGTTGTTTGCCTCTAAATTATAAGTTTGCTTGAGCAATTGTTTTCAACTATGGAATTCGATTGTGTACTAAAAAAAAGCTTCTAGGGTAGAATTTTAAATCGTTCCTTTATAATAGTTTTGATGATGAGAACAATTGTAGTGCATGTTACTCATCTCTTTTTTCTTTTATTCCTTTCATTTCACTTGGCCTTCATCCATCATTATAACCCTTAAAGTCCTTTTGATTTACGAAATTATAGTTTTTGTAGTGGAGAGGTAGAACTATCAAAAGCTTATGGCAGAGAATGGACTAAGCGGATTTTAGAGTGAAATTATTCCAAGACAAGTGAGTTGAGCATTAAATAGTTTCCTTTGAGAGAAATCTCTTTTGCTCGATCTCTTCGATTAAATTCTTGTATTATTTATCTTCTTAGCGTTCTCTCAATCTACTTTGTTTGATTTCTGAGAAAGTGGTTTTTATTGATTTTCTGTTCTCATTTTTAAGTGTGATCGGTATTTTCTTTTGTACATATATATCTTTAATCTTTCATAAGCTTTGTCTAGGAGTACAAAGGTCTAAGTGTGGGGGAATTTGATTGAACCCAAGTTTTCTATATTATTTAGAGATATTTTCATAGTTTTTGTTATACTTTTCGGCTCCTTTTGTTAGATATTGTGCTTAATTTGACTTAAAAGTGTTTGTTTTGAATTAATGTAATTTGAGGATCAAATTGTCATAATTAGTTAATAATTGCACTCACTTGATTTATATGACAATTGATATTAAAAATTACTATTTTCATTATAGGAACCTCAAGAGGTATAGCCAAAAGTGGAACAAAGAAATTGAAGTTACAAGGAAGGACATTTTGGGCAAAGTTCGTCGTGACAAAGTCAGTGTTTTGCCGCGACAAAACTATTAAAGTTCACCGCGATGAAGTTTGTGTTTTGCCGCAGCGACCCTTTAAATCAACACAAACCCAAACCATTTTTTAAAATTTCACTTACTGTATAACCCAATCCGACAACCCGTTTTCGACACCCACGATTCCCTACGTTGACACCCACTACCTTGACACCCACGATTCCCTCAAAGACTTGTCTCATTTTTTTCTCTTCCATTTTTTACCGCCAACTTCCACCATGTTTAGCTCGGGTTCATTCCTAGTTGTGAGGCTTCTGGTTGCAAAACATGGCTAGGCGATTTCCTTCCTCTTGAAGATGCAGCAATGGATGGAGTTCAATGTTCTTAAAAAGGGAGTAGCTTAATCTATAGTTTAGATATGATTTATGAATGCCTAAGTCTAGGATTTGGAACTTGTAGTTAAGCTACTTGATTATGGTTTAATCAAATGTTGATTATGTCTAGTCGGATTTGTTGATGTAGAATTTTGAGTTTGAATATATTAAGTTTTATATATGCCATTTGTAACTTTCTTGATTCTCTTTTATCTTGTATGGTTGTGTTTGATATTGAGTTGATTAATATTTCATTTGAACTATTGCATTGGGTGATCTTACTACACCACTAAGCCGCACTTAAGAAGATTTTAAGAAATGGAGTCCCATTGATTAAAATCTTCGACTTAAAGAGTACTTTAAGGTTTATCATTTTGAAGCTTAGTGATCTCTACTCCATAGAAAAATCAATTTCAGACTAGGACGCCCAAAGCTAATTTTCAAGAGGATTCGATCACTTTTGATCACTTGTTTTAATCTTTCCATTTTCTATTCCCAAAAGTCCAAAAAATACAATTTACAAACCTTTTACAATTCAATTTAGTTCGGTTAATGTTTTCAAAGATCAAAAACTCCCTTTTCCTAATTAGCCTACATAGCATGACATATTGGTTAACTTAGGTCCATTCATTTTAGGTTCCGATTACGTGAAACGACCCAAGGTTGCACCCGATATTGCAATCCTTGGATTATTTTTTATTTGACCTCCAAGGATACGAATGAAGGTCCGAATCAGTTACTAATTGAATCTTTGAAGTTTTAATCTGTGATTTGTTAACAATAGGCTTCTTATTAAGAAAGGAAAGACTCTTTCTAATTAGTAAGAACTTATAAAGTCTACAGGTATTTTTTGAAACGTTTCATTATTAGTTAAAATTTGAAAATATATCTGTTATTGTTTGTCATTATCAAAAAGGGGAAGATTGTTAGCTTAAGGTTTATTATTAATGATTTTTATGATGATCTCATAATATTTCAAAATTTAAAATGAATTTATTTCCTTGTACAAGTAATGGTCTAATTCTCAAAAGGAAATAAAATTATAGGATAAATGCTTCCTTTTTTGTAGGAACTTTTCTAATGAACTTACTTTATCTATTTCACAATATTTGGAAGAGTCATATTATCATTGAAGTTATTTCCTTTTATTATTAGTGGGTTAATTCTTTAAAGGAAATAAAATCATACAAAATACACTTCCTTTCTTGTAGGAATCTTATTTATGAACTTACCTTATTAGAAATGATTTATCCAAAAAGATCCTACTAATTATAAAGGTCGTATATTATCCCTGTGATTACTGGAAGATTTTTGGCAAAGATGACATCAAAGTTATTTAGATTTAAATCCATCAAGTTAACTAAAGATTTAAGTGAAGCAATGACTAGTTGAAAGAAATGCATACTTAACGAAGAGCTACTTCATTTGCAAAAAGAGATCAAACTCTTGAAATACATCTATAACATTAATTCTCTTGAAAGTGATATCAATGTTAAATCTCTTGTGCTTTAGAAAGTGAAAATTCTTTATGAGAGATATCATTAAAGCTCATATGGAGCAAATTACATTTTCATCTGTTGAGAGCTTATAGAGACTAGCTAAATACTACTAGTTTTAAATGTTGGACAACCTTAAAAAATATGTAATCGTGAGCTTGAAGAGACTCGTAAAATTACTACTTGGGATTTTAGTGAAACATTCAAGTTGAATATTTGGGGATTGGATGTGATATCCTATTTTTCAGTATATGCTTAGGGTTTAACCCTAGATTAAGTATTGCATATACATGCACAACATTAGCATTCATACACGAATTGATATTTGAACACATTACAAGTTAGCATATGCACTCAATTGACATGTCCCGGGGTATGAAAGAAGTTAAGTGAACATGATGTGAATTGTGATTTGGTATGTCTTAAATTTTGGTATGTTTGGATTTCAAATAGTAAATTTAGATTAAATGTTATTGATTGAAAGATTAATTAATTAAACGTGCATTTGGTCAAAAAAATCCAAGAGGTAAGAAAAATTGATATATGGAAATTAGGATGATTTAGCCTAAAATTGAGTGACATTTGACATAGTTAAATTGGTGACAAATGGACTAGTAATTAAATGACAATTGGATCAATTAGCATGTGAAAAGTAGACCAATCTTGGATTGGTGACTAATTAATAGGAGATGAATGGATACTAAATGTGTGGATTAGTGGCAGCATCTTCATTAGACAAATGTATTACATGCCTTAAGACAAATGTTGACATTGGAAAGTGACACCTAGCATGTGATGTAGAAAGTTTCTACAGCTAAGTTTTACTACTTCTTTCTTTTGTTCCTTTCACTGAAATAGCTCCTTCTTTTCTCTGTAATTTTTTTTGAATCCTAGAAAAGTTTCTACACCAAAACCATATGTATATCCTTCACCAAATTGCCAACAAAACTAGCTGAACGTGATCTTCATTCACCTTGCTTTCACCATAAGTTTGCATTGATTTTTGCTTACTTGGGAGGATTGATTAATCTAGAATTTTGTGTTAAATTGTAAGCCTAATAGGTAAGTAAAAATATGAGTTTTATGGCATGTCAAATGATGTAATAATGATGCTTGAATTGGAAGGAAATGCATGTGATATTGGTGAAGATATGTGCTGGAAAATGTTGCATGAGTTTGGAAGTTTTTCTGTTTTGTTTTTGGAATATGGAAACCGTGGAGTATAGGGCATTATGTGGATGTATTGGAATGAATTTAATGTATAAATAAGGTGGATTTATTCCAAAGAAAGTTGTTAGAAGAGTTTTGTTAAATTGATAAAGAATTAGACCTATACGTATGATAGTGAAAGATAGATTTCTGGTTTGATTTTTGATGCATGAAAGACTAGGATTTATGAGCTGTTAATTGAATAATTTTGAACTGGAATATGAGAGCTTATTGATGAGGAATTGGAGCATGATTCAAGCCTAATAAAGGTTTAATTGATGAACTCTAAAGAGGCTGCTTTAACTTTGGTATAAAGTGTAAAAAAAAGGGAAAAGTGAAAGAAGAATTACTAGAATATGATAGCTGTAGTGTTTTCACTAAACATACATCTGTATTTTAGCCATATCTTGATCTGTAGACATCCAAATGGGATGATTTTAATTCTATATTAAACAAAAGACATATGGATATATTTTTCATGAAGGAGTCGAATTTAATTATGTCTTTAATAGTTTCGAAATTTGGCTTGAAGTTGAGTTTTTGGATTCTGTCACTGTTTGATAATAGTCTGTAATATTTTGGGTATAACTCTAGGAATAATGAACCAAATTGTATTAATATTAGTTCATTATAAACTTAATACATATAGGAACATTTTTTTAGAAGAACATAATATCTATAAACCCTATTTTCTATGACATAATGGCCATACAAAACAGACCCAAAACCTTTCCTAGGAAAATCTGGGAAACTAGCGAAGGAATTGGATGGGAACTTTTGGATAAGCCATCACACGATTGTGGTAAGCCATATATGATTGTGAAAATTGCATGGAAGTAAAGAAAATGTTCTTTTGTGTGATTCTTGAACCAATTAGAGGTTAAGGTATTTATTTATGATGCATTTGGACTTAATTAAGGTTTTCAAAAGTCAAAATTTGATGTTTGAAAAGTTGGTTAAATGTATGGTTAATGAAAGGAGAATGATCAAGTCTGCTTAAGTTATTAACCTAAACAAAAACAAGACACATCCAAGTGACAATATATGAATGATTATGAATTATGCATAAGGAAACATACTTGGGATAGTCATTGGGCATGCATTGAACATGACATATTTATATATGTGCACAAATGAATAAGCATTTGATTGATTGACTTTGTAATGTGAACTATGTGTGATTCGTATAATTTTAGATGCTCAAGTCAGATGCCATTCAGACATTGCCGGACCATCTGGCAATAGCATAAATTGGAGCGTACTGTGAGTCAACCTAGATGATCTTCCTAGGATTGATTTATTTTGTTTAACTTCCAATTGTTGAACTGTTTGTAATTTGTTTGTGAATTCCAGACTTTAATAGTCCAAGGAGTTTGATATTCAAGAATATATTGGAAGTGTTTTGTTTGTGTATGAAATTTGAATGATATCTGTTTGCATCATAAGTGAATGCTATTCATGACATATTTTGTTTTTTCATGCATTTCATAAAATGCATATCCAGATAAAGGTGTTATGATCATAGTAGCCTATCTAAAAGAGCTTTAAGCTCAAAATTCTACACGTAGAGCTTTGCTCCATGATTTCTATATTTGTCTGAGGCCAATGGGTTAGTATCTGTATCTATATATACAATGTGCTCGGTCACAACAAATAATAACAAATCTGGAGTCTCATATGCATCTACATTTGTGTATTTATGATTATGAAACCTTTTATGAAATTGTGATGATAAAGTGAGGTTCTATGATAATGTAATTAATTGGGTTATACATGTTCTGAAAGAATGTATATGAAATATGTGTCATTCATTATGTCTTATTGAGATGGAAAATGTTTGCGAAATTGGTTAGTTGTGTGATGTTTGTGTATTTGACTTCAGTGAGATCATCAATGATGGGTCACTTATTAAGTTCGCAAAACTCAGCAAAAATTGCAACATGACTTTTCAGGTACAAGATAAGAGACATAGTTCCTAAGATTTTCTAAAGGAACATTTTGGATTAAGATATGACTCAAAGGTCTTTCAGCTAACATCAGAGGAGTTATAGATTGTATTTTGTAGTTTCTTTGTCATATAGAAATTTTGTATAAAGGATTGTAAACTTTCTCATGTTTGGTAATGTAAATATTTGTTTCAATGACTACAATGTAAACTTTTTTCAATGAATGAAATGAAGTGTTGAGGTTTTAAGTATTGTATAGTCTTTATAATGTCATTTAAGAGATTATGTTTACTCTAACATACCGTTGTCATAGGATATGTACTTTAATGTCCTTTGGATGTTTAGGTATATACTTTATGGTAGCGGAATGTTACACTAGACGTAGGCTTTGGTTATAAACCGAACTAGCACAAATTAACTGTGTCATTCCTCTCTCTCTTTTTCACTTTTAAATTTTTGCAGTATATTATTTGTTTTTCATTTTTGTAAGAAGCTCCTTCACTTTTATAATAAGCTCCTTCTGTTTTCAACTTGTAAGAGGTTCTTTTTAGTTTTAACAGGTGCCTTCTTTTTTAAATTGTTTTAATAGGATTTATCGCTTAGTAGACTCCTGTCTTTTAACAGGATTCCATTGTTTGACAGTCTCGTAATATTTTTAAATTTTAATAGGCCCCTGTCTTTATACGAATTGTAAGTAATTTGTAAATTTTTTAAAAATCACACACAATTCACCATCTTTTTGTGTGTGTTTGCTTTATCAGACCCTTCACATATTATTGAATCTTGTTTTATAAGATTTAGCATACAATTTCTCAGAAATTATAACAAAATTGAATTAGGTATAAGATTTACCAATGTATCTAGATTAGAGAGTGCCTAGGATACATTAACCTCTTATTGATTCATTACCTTAAGAGTTTACATCTCTTGTAAATTATTCAGTATCCTATAATGAGACCATTTATTCCTTTAGAAAGAGATTTTCTTCCCACCTCCAAATTTATAATAAATTTTCTCTTTAATCTCATCCATGGTACTAAAGATATTTACCATGATTTCTGAAGCATTCCTTGGGCAAGTTAGACTCCAAAAATAAAATCCTTTTATGTAGTAAATATTTACCCATCTAACGCATAAAGGGTATTCATCGCTCATTAATCTCTACACCCTATTTACTAGCAATCCTATTGATATCCTCAATGAGGATGAGATCCAGACCCAATTGACTTCTAGGAACATAAATTTGTTTTCATTTTATGCTTTCCTTATATGTATCCTCTAGACCACCACCCTAAAGGAATCTTCTGAAGGTACTCTCCTTCTACTTTATTATGGTCTTAGGAATAACCAGATGTGAAGCCTAATATATGCTCAAGGAACTTAGGCACAAGGATATTAATTATACTTTTCCTACTAGAGATAACCATTTTGATGTCCAGCTCAGTATCCCTAATTTTATCCGGGATAGGTTTGTATTTTAAAATTAGTGGTTTCTTATATGAGATGGGGACCATCAGGTATTGTAGTTGTAATTCTTGTATCCTGATTGTTATTATGCTGCATAACCATGTACTTTGGAAAGTTGCTTTGTATGACAAAAACATACCATTTCTTCATTATAGATTTTCTTTCTTGATATTTTGTTAAACATTTTGATGCCTGTAATAAGTTTTAAGATTTAATTATCATCAAAGTTTGAGAAGAGGAATAAGTCATCCACAAAACTTAGAAACATTTAGTCCTTTCCACGACCTTTACTAATAACATATTGAGGGCTTTTATAGATAGGGTAAATAGATAAGGAGAAATTATATCTCCTTACTTAGCCCTTTATAGGTTCTAGTTAACTTTAGTGATTCTTTATTAACTAGAATGTTGAAGGAGACCTTTATGACGCATTGTTCTATCCTTTTGTAAAGTTAACAGGGAATCGAAATGTTTTCAATTCATTCAAGATGAAACTCTAGTCTAATGTGTTATAGGCCTTTTCGAAGTCTATCTTAAGTTCACAATTCCTACTGCTCCATTTCCTTATGTAGTTATTCTACAATTCCTGTATAAACTGAATGTTATCATTGATTTGTCTACCTGGGATGAGTGCTCCTACTAATGGGTTACATAATTAATTATGATTATGTTCATTTTCTCTGCTAATATCCTTGATATTATCTTTTAAATAGAATTACAACATGTAGTAGGTTTGTACTGTTGTAATAAATTATGTTCTTTTCCTTTAGGAAACAAGGTTATAAATGTCTTGTTAATCTCTTTCTGGAGTTTCCATCTCTAAAAAAGTTCCTAAGTTGCCTCTTTAGTAGTTCTCCTCATTAGATTCAACGTTTTCTAGAAGAAATACATATTCATCCCATCAAGGCCAGGGGCTTTTTGGGGGTTAAAGGGCTATAACCTATTCTTAATGTCAGATCTAGTAACTTGCTAAGATAGGATATTTACTTCCTTAATAGTTAATTGATCTTGTATTATCTATTTAAGTAGTTACACTAAGGAGGTAATATCTGATTATGTGTCTATTATACTTGAGAAGAAATTGAAAAATTCCTTCATGATTATATCTTGTCCTATGATAATGGAATTACCCATATTAAGGGAGGTGATCTTATTTGTGGCTTTTTTTGTCGTAATCTGTTTATGAAAGAAACTATAATCCTTATCTCCCATTGTTGGCCATGTTATTCTTAATCTTTACCTCATTATAGATATTTCAAACTCTAATACTTAGGTGTAGTATAAGAGGGTCCATTTTTCCCTCGTTTACAACATCCCATTAGTAGGATTTTGATATAAGTCTAACTAAGTTTCAGTAAGTTTTTGGTTAGATAAGTCTAGAAGATGTTTTACACTTCATATTGTTACCTTATTTATTTTCTTCAGTTCCTCCTTGATGTTCTATAACTTCCTAGTATATTGGAATTGTTTTCTTCCCATATAGTTCCCTTAGAGTCCTCTAATAATTACATCCTTAAAGTCCTCCACTCTAGTTAGACAATTGTTAAATCTAAATGGTATCTTGATTGGCCTATTAGAATTCAAGACATGAATAATGAATGGTGAGTGATCGAATATTAATGAATTGGGTAAAAAATATATACTATTTGGGTAGTTTTTTTATCCATTATAAGTTCACCATGTATTTTTCCAACTTCTTCCTTAAATACCACTTTCCTTTTTGTTTATTGATCTTGGACCCCAAACTTTTCTTGAAAGTTAGAACTATTAAATGAGGAATTGTTGGTGATTATTCATGTGTAAAGAAAAACGAGAATTCTTGAATTTGAAATGAAGTAGAAAAGATGGTTTAGGTACAAGATGGGTTATATGTGAAACGTCGGAAGTCATAACCTGGAAAATGTAGTTGAAATATGTTCACTGAATATGCTTTGGTGTTTTAGCCATAACGTTTTATCTAGTTATCCAAATGAGATGATTTTTGATTTGAAGTAAACTAAACACATACGGCTACAAATTGGTTGATGAAATCGAGTTTTAATTCAGTTTCTAAGAATTTCAATTTTTGGATGAAAACTGAGCATAAAATATTGTTTCAACATATGAACAGTCCAAAAATGTTTGGGGTATAACTTTCAGATTTTTTAACCAAATTGAATAATTTTGGTGTTATTAGAAACTTAAGACAATGAGAGATATTTTTCTAGAAGGAAGTGCTATCAAATTCCTTCTATTACTTGATCAGAAGAGGTCTAGATTTTTCGAAAGAGTTAGAAGTATAAGATGTTAGTTTTAATAGACATAAGGGGTAAAATGGGAAGGAAAAAGTAAATGAAGGGTAAAATGGGAAAAATACAAAATCAATGGTCTGGAATTAGAAGAAGAAGAGAGAAGTATCATGAGAAGCGAAACAGAGGAGAAGAAAACATAAAGAAGAGAAGAGAAGAAGGAAAATCGTGGGAAGCTTGGAAGGAAGAAGAAAGAAGAAAAAGAAGAGGAAATCAACTTGTTAAAGGTAAGTCTTCATGTTTCTTCTTGCTAGGTTCAAAAAGGGATTAAATAGAGACTAGGGTTTGTGTTGGGAATGAAGGAAGAAAGAATAGAAAGATGAAACCATCTTGATTTTGGATTTCTAAGCTAGGATTTTGGTTTTTCTAGCTTAGATATACTATGGGTAGGTTAGGTTTAAGTTCAATTTTTCGCATTTTTGATTTGTGAAGTTTTATGAATTTAAATGTGAATGTGGATTAAATGAGAAAATTGGTTTGTTATAGGAAACCAAGAGAAACCTATCCAAGAGCAAGAGGAAAGACAACCTTGAGTTAGATTTTTATAGGCCAATTTGGTGGGTTTCATGTTTATAATTGGATAATGAGCCATTATGTTTTCTTTTTAGTCAAGGGAATAAAATGATTTCTCATTACTTTATAATTGTGGCATTTATTTCTTTTGAATGATTTGAGAAATTGCTATATGCTTGGTATAAGAATTTGGTTGATAAATTGTGAAATGATGATGGAAATGCATATGAAATATTTCATGTTCATGAAAAAAATGTTTTCAAAATATGCCATTTAGGCAACATAATTACAAGTTATGAAATGCATGTTATGTTGGTTTGATTTGGTCCCTTAAGTATGTCAAGTGCACTTTGACTAAAGGCTTCTTCCGCCTGCTTGCTACTAGCCTGGAGCTCCTTCACGGACTCCCATAAGTTCACAGCTACACAAAACTATTTTGTCAGATTGCAATAGTATGTTCTGTTCACGGCTACGGAGGACCCTTATGGGAGATATGTAGTACGTTATGTTTTTGTACCTACCCAAACCATTATGATGTGTTTATGTGTTCATGATATGTTGACAAGATTGATGCATACATGATTTGTATTATTGAGAATATAAGAATTATGTTTTTTTTGCTTTAATAAGAATTTTGATGACAAATGAACATTTTGAATTGTTTTGCTTGTTACTCGTTATAAACCTGTTACCCACGAGCCTTCAAGCTCACCCCCCATTCCTTCCCATCTTCAGGTGATGAGCAAGATATCGAGTGATCGAGTTGAGAGTTAAGGCATCACTCCAATTTGCATATTTTGTTTTTGAAGCTAGATTATGTAAAACAAGGCTTTAGTCGCATTTTGAGCAATTCTAGTTTATGTAAACTTTGTATTTTTGGTTTATGATATATTGTGTCTTGAAACGCCCATTAAAGCCTTGTAAAGCCTTTATTTAATGATGTTAATGAAATATATATACATTATGATTGCTCATGCCTTTTCAAGCTTTACATAGGGGTAGGATTTGTGTTCTGACTTTAGGGGAAAAACTATATTAATTTAGGTTGAATTTGACAAAGTTGTCTTCTTTGAAGTTGTAGATTATCTTTCTAGCTTTCCAATGATATAAAGTATAAAATTTTTGGATATCGGAGTTAAGAGATATGATCATGATAAGTGGTGATGATACATAGGATGTATATACAGCACAATTATAGTAATGATGAGAATTTGTTGTAATTGATGAATCATTTTAGTTGAGATTTAGGAGTTTAATACAATCAATTTAGTAATTCAATGTTTAAGGAGTGATATTGCATTACAATAAGTGAATTTGGGAAGATTATGAGTGAAAGTAATGTTAAAGTGGATGTAAGAGCCATTGGAGATGCTTTCGAAGGAGTTTTGCATCATTAATGTCTGTTAGACAGACTTTAGGTCCGTTAAACGGACCTTTACGAGTCTAGGAAATGTTCCAGATCCCATTGTATGTTCGTTAGGTACAGGTGCATGTCTGTTTAACGAACGTACATTGTATACTTACGGAAATTCATAATTTTTACCATTTAGATGGCAAAGTCTCTCTTTAGGTCTTCCAAAAAGTTGTAGATCGCTAAATCTTCTTCGAAATCGTCCTAGATTAACCTTAATATGATATCTGTAGTGAAAGTTATGCCAATTTTCCCAAGATAGGTATAATATGATTGAGGACATAATCATGTTTGATTTGTTTGGCCATAATTTCATCATTGGACCCCCAAATGAAGTGATTCTTAGATAAATAGATTTCTAAAATATTTTTCTATCTCTCCATAAAAATTGGTATCCATTGGTGCTGATTTTTAAAAGATTGATGGAGGTAAAGTGAGGGAATCGATTGGAAGAGCATGAATTGGTTGTTTTACAAAATATACTTCGGTATTTTAATCATATCTTCATCTGTAGAGCTCCGAATAAGATAATTATTGTTTCAAAATAAACTAGAGACATGGACCTACAATTATTCTGAAGAATTTAAGTAGTGATTCAAGTGTCTGAATGGTGTGGGCTTGCCCCCTTGTGGTTTGAGATGTTATGAGAATTGGATGAACTGATGATAGCTAAGGAGATTCCATTGAAATAAACTTACAGGATAATACGCTTACGACTTATGATGTTCTAGATAGTTGCACTATGAAAAAAGGGTCCAACATGTTGTGGTATCAGAGAGCCTAGGTTTAGTATCTTACATGGGCATTTTTGGACATATGTATCAAGTTATATGCACTCTTAACTGACATGTCTTAGCATGCATTAGCAACTGATCCTTAGTCTGAGTCGCATGTGTATGAGTTACATGCTTGGGCATTTATTAAGAGTTCGAGCTAATAGAATTAGTGAGAAGAATGATGTCTTTTTAGAATTTGAGAAAATTGAAAGTTATTGGGAATTAGAAATGGGAAATAGTACATAGTTAAATATGATAGATAATGAGTCAATGTATTTGTATTGGTGGAATTGAATATGACACTAATATTGTACTGTGGTGTATATCCCTGAATGTGATAAAGATGTGAATGTATTATCATAGATTGTTGAGGAAAAATAGGGAGACAAGTAGGAATGATGAGATTAAAGTGTATAAGTAGAATGTAATGAAAACATAAATTGTTATGATCTTAAGAAGATGAAATCGGAACCAAAGTGGTTGTTTGATTAATATGACAAAAGTTACGATCTACCATAAGAATATATTAGTGGAATTGAGATCATAATTTCATGATGTTTATACATCTATAATTTTGAATTGATTGAGAATATAAGTATGGGAGATGAAATAAATGAAAATAGGAAGATGAGATGGAAATGAGATAGAGAAAAAGACAATGAATCAAATGAGAAGAGTTAATGCACCCAATATGGTAGTTGAATGATTATGACATAATGTAATACTTAAAGAGGTAAATTCTAGAAAATTGAAGTAGAATTGATGTTCGTATGTGTTAAAGCGAGGATACCCTAATCATGGGCAAGGATAAAAAGTGAATTATTGTCTAAAATCGATAGAGATCAAAGCATCGTTTGTGTAAGTTATAAATTGGTGAATTGTTGGAGATAAATCTGTGGATAAAATGGGATGACTTTGATGACACTCACCTAAGCATATGTGACAATAATGATGTCTGCTACTTCATCGGGTTTGGTAATTATAACATTATGAACATATAAGAAATGATAGAAATTGATCTTCTTGATATACTAAGAATGGTTGATAAGCAATGATAAAGACAGTTGATTGATAAGGATTACATGAATAGTATAGACGATAGTAGCAAGAAATCTTCTTTCGAAAAAGAATTTCACTGAATTAGGATAAGCAGATCAGATAGTTTATAGTAAGAATGATCAATGAAAGAAGAAATTAGAAACGAATATGTAATAATTCAGAAGTGAGTATTAGAGTCTTATTCCTGAAAAAGATACAATCATAAAATGTAGAATATGCTACTAAGAGTGTATGCATTATGTTTGATGTAAAGTACCCAACTATGTGATTGGATTCTTGAGTTTGAGGTGACATTACATATAAAAGATACAAATCAGATCTGATGAATATATTGCTAACACAGGAAATTAAGATTTCATATAAATCAAAATGTGTGGAGAAACTAGTATGAATGAACAGACATTAGAACAAGCCAATGTGAAATTAAAGGAAATTGAATGAATTGAGAGAATCAATCGAGAAAAGAAGTCAATTGGGAAACTGAAAATGAGATGAGATAATACTACTTTATTGAGAAATTAAATACTTAAAGAATTATGAGAACCAATCATAGGCACAAGAGGTTTTGGGTTATATCTGTTGGAGTTAATAAACACCCCGACAGTATTATGGTATTAAAGATTAAAGTAATCTAAGAAAAGTTTGATATCATATTAAATGTATTCAAAAAGTTAAGAAGAATAGTTGAATACTTGAGGAAAAACGTGTAAATCGTATGAGTAATAAAAGTAAAGAGAATTTTGAAGAATTATACTGATATTAATTATATCATCTGGATTTGTAGATTTTATAGTATACAATGATGTTGTACAATAGATTAGGATAAAATCCAATGCAACATAATAAAGTGATTTCATATGCATAGAGACAACTGAAACCTTATGGGTTAATTATTTGATACATAAATTGAAACTTACTGCAATAGTGATTGCTTGAAAGTTGGAGACATTATATGTGCAGAAACATTTAGGATATATATATAAATATACATATCCCAATAGCAGTGAAGCATGAATTCAGATATTAAGGTTATCAGATCTAGTGCAAAAAGGAGCATAGAATGTGGAGTTGAATTTTGGGCAAATCAAAGCACTATTTGCCATGGATTTGAAGATCGGTTTCACATAGAAGGAGTAACAAAGCCCAAATTGAGGATTCAGAAGTTGAGAATCTTGTTGAGGAATTGAAAACAGATTTGAATTCTGAGTTTAAATTGGAAAGTGATGCTTTTTGATCAAAATGAGAAGTATGTATACCCAATAAAGAAGATTGAGCAAAGAAATTACTAGAGAAAGCACAAATAATAACTCAAGCTATACATCCTAGTAGAAATGTGCCAAAACAACATTTAGCGGCTAAGAATGTAGACTCAAGTAACTGAATGTTTGAATTTGCCGACAGTCTTAATTGTCAGAGATATGCTTAAAGCTTATATTTTGGAGTTCATAGGAACATGAGATCAATTTATAGTTCTATTTGATTTTAAGCATCACAATTATTATCATAGTGATAACATTAAATACCATGTGGTGTTATATGACAGAAAGAGTTGTCTGCCTCTTTACTTGGATGAATAGGGCCAAAGATGGTTGAAGGACAGAATTGATTGGAGATGCTACTGACAAGTGAAATTGATCTATATTGGGAATTAAGTGACTCAAGAAAAATAAATGAATGAGGTGGATTAACACCAAAGGTATAAAATACAGTGAGATAGACATAAGAGATAAATGTACTGAAATTATAGAGATGTGAACTATAAAGCAAATGATGAAATGTTTCTAAAAGTATCATGTTCCCAAGGTGTACTTAGATTGAGTGTAAGATGTGCTCAAGTTAGGATAAGAAGCTTGAATTGTATTGGTCCATATAAAGTTATTAAGAACTGGACCATTAACTTATAAGTTAGTATTACTAACAAAGATGTCTCATATTCATAATATGTTATATGTGAATATTCTAAGAAATATCGATATGAATTGATATTGGCGTTATCGACGCAAGAAGTGGAAAATTGTGAGTAATATGAGATAAATAAATATATATACATATATATATATATAGATACATATATCGAGGAATTAGTGAAGAAAGTAAACGACTAAATGAGTGATTGAAAGACCGAGTCAGTATATTGGCTATGTTCATTTAGAACAAATTATTTGAGTGAAGAAGTTACATGGGGGACTAAGGAAAACATAAGACGACATTACCTCCATTTGTTTGATCACTCAGGTAAAAATTTTGAGGACAAAATTCTTTAAGGGGGGAGGGGAGAATTGTTAGACCCCAAACTTTTTTTGGAAGTTAGAACTATTAAATGGGTAATTGTTGGATATTAGTCATGTTTAAAGAAAAAGGAGAATTCTTGAATTTGAAATGAAGTAGAAAAGATGGTTTAGGTACAAGATGGGTTATATGTGAAATGTTGGAAGTCATAATCTGGAAAATGTAGTTGAAATATGTTCACTGAGTATGCTTCGGTGTTTTAGCCATAACGTTTTCTCTAATTATTCAAATGAGATGATTTTTAATTTGGAGTAAAATAGAGAGATATGGCTACAAATTGTTTGATGAAATCGAGTTTTAATTCAGTTTCTAGAAATTTCAATTCTTGGATGGAAGTTGAGTATAGAATATTGTTTTACCATAACAATAGTCCAAAAATGTTTGGGTATAACTTTCAGATTTCTGAACCAAATTGAATAATTTTGGTGTTATTAGAAACTTAAGAAAATGAGAAACATTTTTCCAGAAGAAAGTGTTATCAAATTCCTTAAATTACCTGATCAGAAGAGGTCTGGATTTTTGGAAGGAGTTAGAAGTATAAGATGTTAGTTTTAATATACATAAGGGGTAAAATGGGAAGGACAAAGTAAATGAAGGGTAAATGGGAAAATACCAAATAAATGGACTTGAATTAGAAGAAGCAGAGAGAAGTATCCTGAGAAGCCAAAGAGAGAGGAAGAAAATGTAAAGAAGAGAAGAGAAGAAGAAAATTGTGGGAAGCTTGGAAGGAAGAAGAAAGAAGAAGAAAAAGATGAGGAAATCAACTTGTTAGAGGTAAGCCTTCATCTTTCTTCTTGCTAGGTTAAAGAAGGGATTAAATAGAGACTAGGGTTTGTGTTGGGAATGAAGGAAGAAAGAAGAGAAAGATGAAACCATCTTGATTTT
>JANSVA010439082.1:0-18020 GCA_025504915.1 Erythroxylum reticulatum | reverse complement strand
GTGTTTGACTATATATATACTTCATCTATGAATAACTACCGATGGTAGTTATTCATGCCAGATGATGAAGTGTTGACTCATTATGGGTGTCAAACGGCATCACATTATGAGACAAGGAAACGAATGATAATTAAGGTTGGAAAGTATGTGGCTAAAATTCCATTCGACAGTGCCAGAGAGTTCTTACATTACATCAGGAAGATAATAGTCGTGATCCTAGTATATTTAATATAAATCATAGATAACAAGCTATCTTAAACGAGGAAAAAATATATCGTCTTTATTGACAGCCGTACCGTTTCATCTTAAACAACGCTCCACTGTAGGTTTATGAAATTATTATCATTTCAACTAATCAGCTTAACTTAACGACCCAGAGATCTTGGCGTGTCCTCTTTCTCCTAGAAGATGGTAAATTGGAAACCGAAAACGATGAGTATGTGCTAATGACTTTGGGCTCTTCGAGATAGATTGGCTGCTCTGAAGATGAAGTACATGTTTGAGAAGGAAAAGGAAATTGAATGGTAAGTTTGGTTATTGGTAACTTAGGTCCTCTCGATTCAGTAGATGGGGCAAATCTTCCATGCCTGTTAACCGGTTTTGTGATTAAGATGTTACTAATTGATTCCTTAATTTCAGGTACAGAAGACTTTGAAATTCAAGCCGCAAATAATAAATTATATTGTTTGTAGGCTTTTAATTCAAGGTCTCCAAAACTAAGTTAAAATATTGACTGCTTACTAGACATCAAAATTGTTTTACTGTCTTGAGGGACAAATAAAGAAACTTATTAGTAGAATAATCTAATAAAGTCGTTTAATTTTAGATGATAAGTTAATAGTATATCCTTAGCTCAAATATAACATGTTGCACTCTGTAATCTACATCAAAGCAACTACTTACGGGACCAGATCCACTCTGCCCGGTTTATGGACCTAAGCCATTCTCTTTAATGTTTAAATGAAGATCTATCGAGTTCAAGAGATTAGTCACGTTATACAATCATCTTAAAGACATCAAAGTTGATTTTAGTTGTTCAATTTTTATTTCGGATGCACTTAAATTTTTAAATCAATCTCAAAGTTCTCTAAAAATTAGAGTTGAGATTTCTTTTAACCAACCATTAGCAATTGTAATATACGTGTTATTCATATTATTACGTAGCAAGTTTTAGCATTTTATGATTGTTAAATTACTTTTTATTTCCTTTATTTTTTAGTAAAATAGAAAAAATAAGTTACAGAAAATAAAGGCAAAAGAAGACACTACCTTTGGCGATAGAAAAGAGGAGATGGAGCAAGGTTTCGAATTTCGTTTCATACCAACCTGTATCAGGTGGTATGTACTGTATCGGCTGACGAACAATACGAAGTAGAGGTGCTTATGTACTAGGTGTAAATACTGGACAATATTGACATGTTTCGTCTGGTACTAACCGATACTTACGATATTTATAATACCGGTCATATACAGCTAATACAGGAAATTTAGAAAAATAAGAGAACTTATTAGCAAAATTTTCAAAAAAAGTTTAAAATTGCTCCCATTTGGATTCAACAGAATATTTTTAACAAATCATCATAGTACAACATTAAAGTTGATGAAATTGAAATTCTTCAACTTTTCAATAAATAGAAATACAAATATAACTATAAATATTATAATACCTATATTATAGTTAAATAACAAATTTTGTAATCTTCTTGTTTAATAAATTGTATATTTTAGAATCACTGTAGCTTATGTCAATTCACCATTTAACTCATGCATCTCCTCCATACATTTACCATCATTTTGTATATCCGCCTCCTCTTTTAAATTTTTGTTCTCTAACTTTTAATCTTTTATTCTAAAAATTCAATTGTTTTATAACATATTGCACTTTTTCTGAAGTCTTTATCTACCTCTATTGATATATGTTTAAATATTGACTCAATTGATATACTACACTTAGTGATTAATGCATTAGAAATGCTTAAGATACTCACATTAGTTCATATTTGATCTTAAGTACACTTCAGAAGTGAGAGCTAAAGTGACCCGAAAGTATGTCCATTGACGCTATTCCATTGAAGCCATCTTCTCAATTTTCATATTTTATTGATTCATGGAGCATGAAGAAGAAGAGGATTAAGAGCATGAAGAAGACAAGAAAATAAAAAGAAATGAAGAATGAGCCACTAAAATATCTCATAGCCATGCTGGAAAAGTTGCACAGCTGTGAGTGTGTGTCACGGCTGTGCAACAAGATGCATACGCGTGAGCTATTCCTCACACCCATGCAAGGTGGTGATTGCCAAACTGAAGATGATGCCTGTGACCTGTATGCTTCTCACCAACCACTTAACAACCCATCCATGCATTCAGTGATTCCAAGCTTCACCACCCAACTTCCTCCCATGCACTTCTCATATTCTCAAGCTAGTCCCATACATGCTTCGATGATGCTAGTTGCCTTCTCTCATGCTTCTCACGTTGCCAGCCAGTTGTCTTCGTTGTCGTCTAACCATCATGCTTCTCTCAGCCATGAGAAGCAAGTCACACCTGTGAGGCCTTCTCATACCCAACAGTTTTTTCTCATTTTCTCTTCGTTTTTTCTTCATTCTTCAACACCAACAGTGGCACTGGATAGGATGGCTGATGGTGCAAGCTTGAAGATGGAGATGGAAGGCTAACTTCTTGATGTCGGTTCAATGAGGATATCAAAGTCAAGTCACGGTTAAGTTATGTCACTCTTTTAACGTTGTAATCTCTTTTCAGATTATTGTGTTGTTTGTATTGGCTGAGTTGGTTTTGTATAGATGATATTAATACGTTATTTTGATTGTTCTATTTTGAAACTATTGCTATAATGTTGAATGTTATTTGTAATTGCTACATTTGATGTCTGTTAGTAGTGTCTAATGATCGAGTAGTGTCTAATGATCAAGTAGTGTCTAATGTTCGTGAATGGTTAGGAATAACATAACTTCGGTTAGATAACCCAAATGTGTGAGGTTACTACCTATATTGGTCATTTTTCACTTTGTAATGTTGCTGTTAAATTGAATCTAGAGATCGTATCCTAAGTTATTGGATAGTTAGGTTTAATTAATGATTATATCTTAATTAAACACAACCTAAGGGAAAATTAAGATTAGTATAGTGTTCTATTAGTCTCAAATCAATAGTCCGAAGAGAGGTGTAAAGATGTAGATAATGAAATATGCTTGATCGTGTTTAAGCCGAGATTGACCCTAAAATCGAACCTTACCCATACTCAACACTTTAATCATTTTCAATTGCTTGTTTTAATTTGTTTTCGATAGTTTACTTTTATTTTATTTTCTAAATTGCTAAAAATCCAAAACCCCCCATTTATATTGTCCTCGCTCAATTAATTCTATTATGAAATTAACTGAACATTCCCTGTGGATTTGATCCAGTATCACCATAACTATAAATTTTAGTTTGCAGAGTCAGGTAAATTTTACAGTGCACTCGACACGCCCTGTCTAATTTTGGCACCGTTGTCGGGAAGCGTGGTAGTTTAATTTTTGTATTTGATTTTAGTTGGTGTTTTATGAATATATTTGTTTATATTTGTTATTTGTTAATTTTAAAAGTTTGTGAGTTTTGGTGTATGGTAGTTACAAAATCTCCTTATAGAGAAATTGGGCAACTTGATTCGAACATTATGGGGATTGCAAAGGGATGCAAGATTAACTTTAGTGGAAGAATTTGAATCTGAATCCAAAGAGAAGATGGCAAATTTGAGGATATTGAGGGAGTTGGATGCACCTGATTTAACTCAAAGATCATTATGCATAACAATTTTGAATTTTACTGAACATGTTACCATTTAGTTAAAATCTGGAATAATTCATTTATTGCCTAACTTTTATAGTCTTGCAAGTGAGGATGCATATAAGCATCTTAAGGAGCTTGACTTGGTTCGTCTAAGCATGAAGCCTTTTAGGGTGACTAATAAGCAGATCATGTTGAGAGCCTTTCTGTTCTCACTCAAGGATGCAAAGAAAGATTAGCTATTTGACTTATCGGCTGGAAGCGTATACACATGGCTAGAGATGAAGAGGCTATTCTTGGAGAAATATTTTTTGGCTTCAAAGATGACAAGTATTTGGAAGGAGATACGTGGTATCAAATAGCATAACAAAGAATCTCTTTATAAGTAACTGAGAGCAGTTCAAGAAGTTATGTGTTATTCTTCCACACCACAACATACCAGAGCAACTTCTCATCCAATATTTTTATGAAGGACTGCTACCGATAGAGAGGAGTTTGGTTGATGCAACGAGTGGTGGGGCACTTTGCAAGAAGACTCCCTTTGAAGCCAAGATCTTACTTGAGCGAATGGTCGCGAACACACAACAATTTGGCACTCGCAATGATGTTCGACGAGTAAATGAGGTAAATAATTCATCCATTGAACATCGTTTAGATGACCTAACATCCTTTGTGAGGCAGATTGTAGTTGGATGGGCACAATTGAAAGTATGTGGGATATGTTCAAGCACAATTCATCTAACTGATGAGTGTTTGACGTTACAAGAAGGAAATATGGAGTATGTGAATGTTGTAAGAGAGAACTTCACAAACTAATATAAACAGTACTTGCAAATCTAGAACCCAAGTTGAAAGGAATCACCCCAACTTAAGTTATGGAGGGAATAGATAACAAAATTGCTTCTAATATCAATTACAAGGAGCATAGGATTCTAACCAAGGCTGCCAAGAACACAAGGAGCTTCCTCGTCTAGTTCAAGTACATCTCTTGATGAGTTTATTAAAAAAATTACTACTAACAATCTCCAATTTTAATAGAGTCTACAGTAATAGCTGCAACAATTTCAACAGGGAGTATAACAATCCTAACAATAAACAAATTCGAGCATACATAATTTAGAAAACCAAATGAGTCAGATGGTAGTAAGTATAAATCGTATTGAATCATAAATTGAAGGAAAGCTATCATCCCAACCCGAGGTGAACATAAAGAATGTTAGCGTTGTAACCCTAAGGAGCATAAAGGAGATTAAGGGTCCTAAGAGAACTCCACCAAGAATGGATACGGAGGAAGAGATCGAGAAGGAATTGGGGAAGAAAGAAAATTTGCCTTTGAGTACAAAGGTAAATTTCGAAAGCCCCAATATTATTAAGACTAATCCTCCACCTTTTCGAGCAGATTCATAAAACTAAACAGGAAGGAGAAGGATAAAGAGATATCAGAGACTTTACGAAAAGTGGAAGTCAATATAACTTTGCTCGAGGCAATTAAGGAAGTACCAAGGTATGCTAAATTTCTTAAAGAGTTGTGCACACACAAGAGGAAAATGCAGGGTAATGAAAAAGTAATGATGGCTGAGAATGTGTCTGTGGTATTTAGAAAGAAGATGCCTCCAAAATGCTAGGATCCAGGTATGTTTACCATTCCTTACAAATTGGGAATACTGTGATCAATAGAGTTAGATTTGTATGCTTTTATTAGTTTGATGCCTCATTCAGTTTATGCTTATTTGAATTTGGGTTCATTGAAAGAAATAAATGTAATCATACAACTGGTTGACCCCAAAACTCTTATCTTGATAGTGTCGTTGAGGATGTTTTGGTGTAGGAAAATAAGTTAGTATTTCCTGCAGATTTCTATGTTATGGATATGAATGATGGTGCTTCATGTAATTCGATACCTATCTTATTGGAGAGACCGTTTCTTAATACGACTTAAACTAAGATAGATGTTCGTGAGGGCACCCTCACAATAGATTTTGATGTGGAGGTGATTTACTTCACTATTTTTGATGCCATGAAACATCTCTTCTTAATGATCATTGTGTTTTTTATATTGATGTGATCGATCCTTTGGTACAGAAAATGTTTAAATTAATTTGCAAGGATCATTTGGAAATAGTTTTGACTGAGGATGTGGAAGTAGAAGCCAACATTGATGTTGAGATGGGAGAAGAGCTTATAGAAATGACAACACTTTGGAATCATTGGAAAACTCTCCAAAAACGTATGATTTGGCTTATATAAAACTATTTGAATCTCACCAGAAGTTGTTACCTTCTAATGTGTAGGCACCAGAATTGAAATTGAAATCACTCCTTACATACTTGAAGTATGCCTATTTGGGAGATAAACAGACTCTCCCAGTTATCATTTAGACAGAGTTGACTTCAAATCAAGAGAAGAGGCTGGTTCGAATGCTGAGAGAGCATAAGAAGGCCATCAGGTAAACTATTGTAGATGTCCAAGGGATAAGCCCTTCCATATGCAAGCACCACATTTTGTTGGAGGAGGATGCAAAATCTACAAGGCAAGCTCAGTGTAAGCTGAATCCTCCAATGATGGAAGTTGTGAAGAAGGAGGTTTTGAAGCTTCTCGATGTTGGCATAATATACCCGATCTCCGATAGTAAGTGGGTAAGTTCTATCCAAATGGTTTCAAAGAAATTTGGAATCACCGTTATGACAAACCAGGAAGGTGAGTTAGTTCCCGCCTGAATGCAAACTGGTAGGTGAGTATGTATTGATTATCGAAAGTTAAATTCTGCCACTCATAAAGATCACTTTCCTCTTCCCTTTATTGATCAGATGTTTGAGAGATTGGCTGGCTGTAATTTTTGTTGCTTTCTAAATGGCTTTTCAGGTTATCTTCAAATCTCAATCGCATCGGAAGATCAGGAAAAGACCATATTTACATGGCTATTCGTTACATTCACTTACCAAAGAATGCCATTCGAATTATGTAACACACCTGCCACATTCCAAAGGTGTATGGTTAGCATTTTTCTGAATATGTTGAGAAGATTATTGAGGTATTCATGGATGATTTTAGTGTATATGGATCTTCTTTCAATAAATGTCTTAAGAATCTTGCCGTTATTTTGGAACGATGCATAGAAACTAACCTTTTGTTAAACTGGGAAAAATGTCATTTTATGGTGGACCAACGTATAATTTTAGGCTATGTTATATCTATTAGGGGTATTGAGGTAGACAAATCTATGGTTGATCTTACTTCTTCTTTACCTTACCCCTCTACCATGAGGGAAGTGTGTTCTTTTCTTGGGCATGTAGATTTTTATCGAAGGTTCATTAAGGACTTTTCGAAGATAGTTGCACCACTATGCAAGATTCTACAACAAGATATCACCTTTGATTTTAATGAGATGGGCAAGGAAGCATTCAACAAATGCAAAGAGTTTCTGAATCCCCACCAATGATTCAACTGCTAGGTTGGAAACTCCCCTTCAAGATCATATGTGATGCGAGCGATTATGCAATGGGAGCAGTTCTAGGACAAAGAGTGGGAAAAGCTTTGCATGACATCTATTATGCTTTAAAGACTCTAAACCCAACTTAATTGAATTATTTTGATACTGAAAAAGAACTATTTTCGGTGGCTTTTGCTTTGAAAAAATTTCGATCATATTTTCTTGGTCCTAAAGTGATTTTTTATTCTGACCATGTAGCTTTACGATACCTGCTCATAAAGAAAGAAACAAAAATGAGGTTGATAAGATGGATTATCCTCCTTGAGGAATTCAACTTGGAGATCAGAAATAAGAAGGGGGTAGAAAGCATGGTGGCGGACCATCTTAGATATTTAAAAAAGGAAGAAGATGATATCCCTCTATGAGAAACCTTTTCAGATGAGTAATTACAACATAAAGCATATTGGGCTATCAAAAGATCTAGCATGAATTTGGATGAAGTGGGAGTGCATAGGAAACTGCAGCTTCAAGAGTTGGAAGAGACGATGAATGAGTCATATCAAAATGCAATGATATATAAGGAGAAGAGGAAAGCTTTTCACGATAAGATGATTTCGAGGAAAAGCTTCTCAGTGAGCCTAAAAAAGTGTCATTATATCATTTCAAACTCAAAGTATTTCTAAGTAAGATACGTCCCTATTGGGTTTGGTATGTTTGTTATCACTCATATCTTTCCTTTTAGTGCAGTAGAGATACGAAGTCTCAAAACTAACAAGACATTCAGAGTGAATGGTCATTGATTGAAGCCATATTATAAAGGCTTCCAAATAGAGGATTTAGAGGTGTTGATGTTAGACGATGTGACTAGTGTTACTTAATGCACACAACTGGAGGTTGAGCCATTGAGAATAAGCAAAGGCGTTACTTAAGAGGCAATCCAAGGGAAGTTAATTTCTATTATTTACATTTTTGCATTTATTATTTTTGTAACCTGCTCCATTTCTTGCATTTGAGTTTACACTAAGGACAATGTAAGTTTAAGTGTAGGGGTGAGGTATATTAGTTCTTATGCATGTTTTTAAGCTTAATTGTAGTTTATGTGACTTTTTAGGCAGTTTTCAAAATCAAACAAATAAAATCAAAATTTTTCTTATTTTCTATTGCTTTAAAGATTATTTAGTCATAATTAGAGTATGAATTGACTAGAAAAGTCCATGGAAACCTTAGCATATACTTCTTCCTTTGTGATTGGTTAATGTGCATTATTCTTAGAAGAGCAGTGACTAGTGGTAAACAAAAACTAGTGAAGTTTTGAGTCATATTAGACTGACACATCCATATTAGTCTCACTATCTTTTGTTATTTAGGACCTTCATGACATATACATCCTTACTTTCTTTGATTTTCTATTCAAGACCACATTTTTATCAAGTGCATTTTTATGAAAATGATTATGCATTCTTTATTGATTATGAGCTACTTTAGCCAAATAGCCTACCCATTTATATGAATTTTCCTTTGCTAACCCCCTTTGAGCTTTATTAGCCTTTTCTTTTGTATAAACCACATTACATGCATCTAACCAAATGCCCTACCCAAGTCTTAAAAATAGTAGAGCATTTGTTAATTCTTGATGAATGTGATTGTACAAAAGCCAAAGTATAGGGGTATGCATAAATGTGGGTTAGTTATATTTGTTAAAATCCGATGTTGATGTAGATTCTATCACCTTTATATTTAAAAAAAAAAGAAAGAAAAGAAAAGAAAAAATTTGTGAGTTTGAATAAAATTATCAAAGAGGAAATACAATTGTTGTGAAAAGTGGTTAATTAATAGTTTATCCTCTTAAGTTGTATTGATTGGGTGTTTGTACAAATGGGGACGAATGTTGTTTTGGATGGAGCACTTTTTTTTGTTATGTACAAGTGGCTTATAGTGTGAGAGCTAAATTGAGTTGTGAAATATAGTTGTTGCAGTCTTCATGACTGACGGTACCGAGTTTTGAATGAATGTTAACTTATGCATTTAATATCTCATTTAGTGTTACTTTTGCTTCACTAGCTTAATATATTTTATGCTAAATTACCCAAAATGCATCCCACCTTACCCTTACCCACATTATAACCCTAGAAAAGTCCTTTGATTCATGATCATGCATGTGACTTTTATTGGTGGAGAAATGAAAGGATATGCAAAGCTATGGACTGTTATGATTATGAATGATGTTTGAGTGTACTCATGGAAATATCTTCTTTAAACACCTTTTATCCAAGTCTACCTCTAAATTACATAGTTTATAAGGGTAGTAAATTTTGATTGATCATGAGTAAAAGCTTTGAATGTTGAGTTTTTGCTATAGGTTTTGAAAGTCATTCATCTTTACTTATGATTATCTATTCTTAGGAAATGTGGAAAATGAGTGAAAGTTTTAGCTTGTGATTTTGATTTTGACAATTTGCTTGAGGGTGGTTAAAAGCTAAACGTGGGTGAACTTGATATCTGTTTAAATATTGATTCAATTGATATACTGCACTTAGTGATTAATGTCTTAGAAATGCTTAGGATACTCACCTTAGTTTATATTTAATCTTAAGTACATTTCGGAAGTGAAGGAGCTAAAGTGACCTAAAAGCATGTCCATTGAAGCCATCTTCTCAATTTCCATATTCTATTGATTCATGGAGCACGAAGAACAAGAGGATTAAGAGCAAGAAGAAGACAAAAAAATGAAAAGAAATGAAGAATGAACCATTACAATATCTCATGGTCATGTTAAGAAGTTGCATAGTCGTAAGTGTATATGTGACAGCTATACAACAAGAAGCATGGGTGTGAGTTATTCCTCATGCACATGAAAGGTGGTGACTGCCATACTGAATATGATGTTGTGACATGCATGCTTCTTACCATATGTTTCTCACCAAGCTCTTGACAACCCATTTATGCATTTGGTGATTCCAAGCTTCTCACCTTGACATTCGGTGATTCCAAGCTTCACCATCTAGCTGCCTCCCATGAACTTATCATATTCTCACACTAGTCACATTTATGCTTTGGTGACGCCAGCTTTCTTCTCCTATGCTTCTCATATTGCCAACTAGTTGTCTTTGTTGTCACCCAGCCATCAAGCTTCTTACAACCGAGACAAGCTTCTCACAGCTATAAGAAGCAAGTCATTGGTGTGACTTGTTAAGTCACACTTGTGAGACATTCTCACACCCATGGGAGGCCACTCATGGATGTGAGAAGGCCAAGTGTTACTTACTTATTTAAACGACACTTTATTTAAACCTAAAAGACTACTACATAAGGAAAGGGGAGTGACGACATAAAAAAGAGAACACTCAGGACATAACCTAGTTGATAGTTTTCTCTCATTTTCTCTTCGATTTTTCTTCATTATTTGATAAGTTTGAAATGCATCATGTTTTGAGGGTATAGTTTGACATATGATTATCTATTTATTCGATTGTTTGGTATGTATTTTTAGTATAATTGTGTTAGTTTGTGAATTTTCTGTCTTTAAGTGTTTTTATGGGTTAGTACAAGCATTTGAGTTTAATTATTATGTCTTTGAGGAAACTTGATGTGTTTATTAGTGTTTCAGGATCAATAGTGAAGAACAGAGAAGTTTGAGAGAGACTTGGATCAAAATGACACACGATTATGGCCTATCTGCCATGATTGTGACAGAAGCATAAGACTTGGCCCACGATTGTGGCTTGCCTGCCACAATCGTGACAGAAAACATACAAGTGGCCCACGATTGTGGCCTATAGGTCAGACACCCAAACAAATAGAAAAGTCAAGTTTTGAGGAATTTTTTGGACCTTTTGACCCTAAAAATCCTAAGGCTACCCAAAACATAGTAAGTCTATAAATAATGGGACAAAAGAGAGGAGGAGTTGCTTGCATTAGCCACCATCATCAAATCCTAGAGTGAGTTCATCGAGAGATTGAGAAAGAACGTAGGAAGAGAGACATGGAGAAGAAGCCTTCATGAAGTACTTCCCAGAAAAGGAGGTTTCTTGTCGTTGCTACCTCTATAATCCATTTGAATCTATTTTCTAGTGTATTTTCATTTTTATCTATATATAAAATTGGAATAGCTATTGAGATAGGATTTATGAATGTCGAGGATTGCCTAAACTTATCTTCTGGTTATTTTTATCTTTGATTCAATAAAAATTTGATTGTTTATATGAATTGGAATTATTGTGATTGACTTCTACATTTTCATAAATCGGTAATAGACTCAAAGGGTGAACCGATGAAAAATAATTAAATTGAGCTAACGAGAAATTAATCAAATTGGTAATTATATGACAAGAGATCTCTCATAGGCTCCGGTAGTCTGGTGGAAAACTTTAGATTTAATTAAGGTTTGGATGCAATGTGAATTGAGAAATTGCAATTTTCCATTATCTGATTAGGATTTATAATTTAAGGCTTTTGGTTATAACTCGAGAGAGAGTAACTAACCCTAGGATAATCCAAAACCAATAATTAGATATTTCATAATTAATTAGGTTAGTGTTGAAGATAGGTAAAAATCTTCCTTTTCTCTCAATTGGTAGTTCCTTATGTTGATTATTGGTGTGTGCATTGCAATTTACTAATTTGTTAATATTTCATGATTTATTCTTGAGTTGAATTGGTCAATTGAATTGATTGATTAAATTGCGTTATCTTTTAGCTTAGTTACAGTTAAATTTCTACAATTTATTTGGATCTTAGAGTTTAGTATTAGATTAACCCTGCTCGTGGGATCGACACTTTAGATACTACGTGAACGACCCATATGTTTGCGAAATATCGAGATTAAAATATTAAAACTACACATATTGTAAACTCGCGAACAAGTTTTTGGCACCACTGCAAGGGACACGATTAGTTTAGTTCTATAGTTTGAGGTTATTAGTTTAGTTTTTTAATTTTTATTTTCATTCTTTCACTTCCATTTCTAAAATTGTGCTCTTATGTGAATACAAGAATCACGAGAAGTTCGATTTGCGCATCTAAAAGATTAGATTTAGACATCACTCAACTAGAATGAACCGTTAGGAAAGCTTAGCATAACTGAGAAGAAGAAATCGTGAAGACAACAATGGCTGAGGAATTTCAGAAGTATTTGGACCACAGAGCGAACCAAAGATGACAAAGGAGGACCCTTATGGACTTTATGAGACCAGGGTTTAATGTTGTTAACCAAAGGGACCGCCAGTAAAAGCCACATCATTTGAAATTAAACCAACTCTCTTGAACATGCTTCAATAGAATGTGCAATTTTATGGACTAGCAAACGAAGACCCCAACGTGCACATAGTGAACTTCTTAGAAATTTGTGGTACCTTTAGGTACCATCAGATGTCGAAAGATGCTATTAGAATTCTGCTCTTTCCCTTTACCTTTAAAGATAGAGTAAAGGCTTGGTATCGCTCTCTTAACCTAGCCAATGTTACCACTTAGGATCAGTTAGTCTTTGTCTTTTTAGATAAATATTTTCCCCTAAATAAGATCACTAAAATCATTAAGGAAATCACCAACTTCTAACAAGGTGATGGGGAATCAATTTTCTAAGCGTGGGAATAATACATGGATTTGCAATGGAAGTGCCCACATCACAATTTACCCAAGGAATTTTTATTGCAGATTTTCTATAATGCAGTTACCCCGCATACGAGAGGCACGATAGATGCAACTTTAGGAGGATCATCAATAAGGAAGACAATTGATGCAGCGAAAGAATTAATAGAGGAGAAAGCATGTAATAGTTGTTTATGGACGAATGAGCGTAGTAGATAAACTACTACATTCCGTGAACAAAAAGGAATTATGGCTGCTGATTAAATAACGGAAATGTAAGCAAGAATTGATAACTTGACTCGACAGCTCAACAACATGAAGCCTTCATCCCGAACTTCGGTGAAGGCCATACAACTTAAGTGTAAACTCTATTGAAAATTGGACTATAACACAGTAGATTGTTTCTTAATAAATGAAGGTGATCCAGAGCATGTGATTATATGGGAGCCTAGTATGGATGGGAGAGGGAAACAACCCCTACTCCATCACTTATAACCCTGGGTGGAAGAATCACCCTAACTTCTCTTGGATGAAGAATATGGGAGGACAGTTCATTCCTCAAGGACAATCGGGCTTCCAATAGGATAAACCAAGCTCAATGGAATCTAAGGTGGATAAGATTTTAGATAAGATTGGAGACATGGAGGATGCATATAGGAGGCTTAAGAGCAAATTCGAGCAAGTTACCAAGAACTACGCCTCTTTAATACATAATCTGGAGGTCCAAGTAGGTCAATTAGCTAAAGCAATATATACTTAGAATGCAAGAACCCTTCCAAGTAATACCGAGTCTAACCCAAAGTAAAAGATCATAGCCATCACTCAGTCCTAGGAAAAGGAACTTAATCATACAAAGGAGAATGGAGATAAAGGAAAAGGAAAATTAATTATGGAACTCCTTCCAAATGAGCTCAGAATTAAGTCAATCAAGAAATCTCGACCTAACTTACCATATCCTATTCTAGCATAGCAGAAATCATTGTCAAGTAGGGTAACAAGGAATTCTGAGGAGGTTAACTTAAACAAGATTGAGAAACATAATGGAACACCTACAAATGAGACTCACATTAATGAAATTGGTGAAGAAGAAGGTTAAGGAGAACGAAGCAGAAGGAAATGCCAACATAGCACAAAAAAAAGAGGATCTCGGGGATTTTTACATTCCTTGCAGTATAAATGGATTCAACATAGACAGGGCATTCCTGGATTTGGGAGTGAGTATAAATATGATTCCCTATACCTTTAGTCAAAAGTTGGGGCTAACAGAGTTAGTACCACAAAGATAGATGACTGATAGAATAGTCCATCAATCGAAGGGGATTATTAAGGATGTGCAAGTATAAGTTGATAGTTTTACTTTTCACACAAACTTCTATATATTAGATATTAGAGAAGATGTAGAAACTCTTATGGTCTTGAAAGACCATTCCTAGCCACTACTTGCTCAATCATTGATGTTGATGGGGAGGAGCTAACTCTGAGGGTAGGTAAGCAACAAGTAACCTTCAAAGTGTCAAAGAAAGACAACAATCCTCCTTTACCTCTAACTAATGGCAAGGAACCCAAACTTTGAGGGCAATGGAAATATATTGTAGATCCTGGAAGTGCCTTCAGAAAGAAGCAATCGTGTAGATGAAGGCGAAGGAAGGAGAGCCACAAGGAAGGTGGAATCGAGGGCATGGTAGCTCATGTGCAAATTGTTAGATTAATGACTGCACTACCATTGAACCACTCATTTAAACCACTATAAGCGAAACAAAAGCGTTGAGCTACCGACGTTAAAAGAAGCATTGTATGGGAGGCAACCTATGGAAGTTTAATTTCCTTAAATTGTCTTCAAAAAGTTTGAATTTCGTAGTTAGGTTATTTCATTTTCAAATAAAATCGAAAGGCATAGGACATCGACATAAATTATATGATCGATGAAGTAAGCAAAGAGAGGTAAAAGAGCCACAAGGAATTAAGAAGGGATTTGGGGAAATGGAGAAGGACAGAAGAAGAAGAAATATTGAAATTGGTGAAAAAAATTATAGGTAACGATCGTGGCCTGCGGTAAGGAAAAAATGATAGACGCGCGCATTTCGCTTAAAATTTTTACCATTTAACATCTAATCACCTATAAATATATTTCTAACTTAATTTTTTCACTCTCTTTCATTTTCACTTTATCTCTCTAAACCTTATCTCTTCGATCACTCTCACTTCTCTCTACAAAATTTAAAACCTCCAAATTTCTTTCGACTTCTACAGAATAACAAACCAATATACCGCGCATCAAGTAAATAGTAAAACGTGATCAATCAGTAGAATGAACACAAGTCTCGGGATAAGGGAATAGGAAAAGAGTAACTGATAACGGAGTACCTTTCCTGATCTTCTTAGATAAGCAAGGTACTCGTTTTCATTCCCTTCATAGTAAAGAAATTATGGTTCTAAAACATTTTCACTTTGAAACTTTAGATAGATTAGAAATGCGAGACAAGGTCGAGAGCTTAGTTGGGAAAATTTGATAGGGTCAGTTCATTCAAATTCAATTCCCAGTTTACGAAGAACTGAATTTATAATTTTTTACTTCTCTTCAATATGAATCCAACAAATCTAGGAAACTGTGGTTTAAATTGCAGGGACATCCCTATAAGCTTGATTATGACACCATGTATGAAATTTTTGGTTTCCCTGAGTCTTCCGTAATGAATCAGTACGAAGATTTTCATATCAGTCCTTATTAGACAGAACTAACTGGATTAGAGCATTTCGACGCTAAGAAAGCACACAATAACATTATTAGAAGTCATGAACACTTGTTGATGCACAAATTCATGTGCCAAACTGTTTTTGACAAAATGGAAACAAAAGAGTGTTTGATGAAGAAACTATTTATATTATGGTGCATGGATCATAACATCCCAGTTTGCACAATCACCCACATTTTTAATGCAATTATTGCTACTCGAAAGAAGAGAAGCAATAATTTAGGAATGAGTTTCTTAGTTTCGGCCATAACTAGTTACTATAGAGTTGAATGCAGCAAACTTACAGTCTACCGTCTTGAGTTTATGAACCATCATCATCTATAGCGGGATGAAATCTTAAAGTCCCATAATATGAAACTTTGGGATATTAGTACTAAGACACATGTCATAGATAGGATTGGTTAAGTAAGTTCAAGTCCCCAACAACAATAAGAAGGGGATTGAACCAGTGAGGAGTCTAAAGAGGAAGAAGATGCAGAAAAACCAACTAGAAGAAAGTACTGGACAAAATCTCCACAAACACCAAGGTAATTACAGATACATTTGTGGAGAACTTCAGAAGGATCAAGGAGACGACCTAAACCTAATGACGCCAAAGTTAGGACATACATTGTATTCATCGCTATTTCGAGGCTTAGGGCGTTCAACTACCATCTCCATCACCATAAACCTTATTCTAAACCCTTTCTTTCTTTTTACATTTAGTCTTTATCTTATTTTTATGTCTTTATGTGTGTTTTTTATCACCTTCTCACATTAAGGACAATATTTTTTCAAGTGTGAGGAGGTTTATGTGTTTATTTAAATGTGAATTTTGCATATTATAGTTGTTAGGTTACACTCTGTGAATCGTGTGAATATGTCAACGGCTTAGATGAATTGAAATTGATTTAATTTTGAACATGGTTTATTAGGTTATAGAGAATTATTAACTGGCAGAATTAGTGAACTGGGGTGTTCTTTGATTAAATATGTAGCTTAATTAGGATTTAATGTTTAAGTGTAGCCCTCTAAATTGTCACATTCATTCATAATTTAAGGCCTTTTAACCTAAGTAGCTTTGCTGGTATTTTTTCATGAAAACAAGTAGCTAAAGTAACAAGGTAGGCAATAAAAATAAAAAAGTTTTTATTTTTTAAATGAGTAACTATTCCTCTAGCCTTCTGGTTATGAATAGAGCTACTAGCCAGTTGAGAACGTGATATAGCCGAGTAACTAGATTGACACGCATCACAAATGTGTGCCTTCACGTAAAGAGGCTAGAATGACATTTCAACCAAGCAGCTTAATAAAAAACATGATTTAGTTAAGTAGCTAGATTGACATTCATTAACAATGTTTGCCTCTGCGTAAAAAGACTAAGTTGATGTTCAAAAAATGTTAGTAAAAATAAAATTGTGTTTTTCAATAAAACCTACAGAACTTGTAATAGTTTGACTTTTCATAAAAACGTAACCAGGATTAGTTACAGAATTGAACCAACAAAGAATTATTAATGAGTGTGCGCAATTGAGAAGGGTAAACAATTTAACACTGAAGTATGAATTAATATGTATATTTAGTTCAGAACTACAAGACACAGATTTTGCATGTTAATGATTTGGAATGACTTGAATGAATGTGTTTTAAATTAAATTTATTTCATGAAGTTGAAGCCATTATCTCATTACTGCATTGTGTGTTGTGTGAATTAGTATGTGTTTGTTGTTTTTTTTGGTTGAGGACAAGCAAACGTTTAAGCGTGGGGATGTTGATAAGTGTAAAATGTATCATGTTTAGGGTATAGTTTGATATGTGTTTATTTGTTTATTCGATTGTTTAGCATGTATTTTCGGTAGAATTGTGTTAGTTTGTGAATTATTTGTGTTTAAGTATTTTTATAGGTTAGTACAAGCATTTGAGCTTAATTATTATGTATTTGGGGTACCTTGATGTATTTGTTAGTGTTTCAGGGTCAACAGTAAAGAACGGAGAAGCTTAAGAGAGACTTAGACCAAAACAACGATATAAGACTTATCCCACGATCATGGGCTTACCACAATCATGACAAAAAGCATACAAGTAGGCCACGATCATACCTGCATTAGACAGACTCCCTGATACATAGAAAAGTCAAATTTTTAGAGACTTTTCAAACCTTAAAAAAACCTAGGGCTACCCAAAACACATTAAGTATATAAATAATGAGGCAAAAGAGAGGAGGAGTTGCCTGAATGAGCCACCATCATGAAACCCTAGAGAGATTTCATTGGGAGATTGAGAAAGAGACGAAGGAAGAGAGATGTGGAGAAAAAGACTACACAAAGTACATCTTAGAACAAGAGGCTTCTTGTCGTTGCTGCCTCCGTCACCCATTTGGATCTATTTTCTAGTGTATTTTAATTTTTATCTGTAACATCCCCTCACCAATTGGAAAGGGTATTTTGGTCATTTTGAATGGGTTAGAATCATTGAAAGTGTTTCAG
>JANSVA010439072.1:0-18021 GCA_025504915.1 Erythroxylum reticulatum | reverse complement strand
ATGGTTTCAAAAGGTAGTGATTTTTATATTGATGTTTTATTATGATGCCATGTGAAGTGAAGTAGTGATCGTTCGTAGCTCGCCCTTATCGTAGGATATGTACCAGAATGACCTGCAGGCGTCCCGGTGTGTACCCTGCGGTAAGGGGGCGCTACATTGAATGTAGCTTAGTTACATATCAACACTATATCAATGACTTAACACAAAATACCAAAATATATTGGATGCTCATTTTCGGTATGTTGCTAAAGCTACCCAAAAGTTATTAAACTAACTTAATCACTAAATGTAGCTATCTTATAGTTTCCAAATGCCTTATAGGGATCAACGATCTTCTCATTCTGCACTTGAGGAGGAAATAATGGGTTGAGCTACAAAGGTTAGTGGATAATATGTTTATAGCTATTGTGCAACAAGCCACACAGTCAAATATATATACATATTTTTATCCACATACATCTATATCTCATTTTGGGTAGAAAATCCATCATTCACAATTCTAATTCACAACTCATAGTTCAAAATCTTATCATATAGAACATATCATACTCATCAAAGCATAACCCTCAATCTTGCATCATAACTTGATAAATCAAAATCTAAGTGCACAAACAAATGGAACATATCATAATCATCAAAGCATGACACTCAATCTTGCATCATAACTTTACAAATCAAAATGTAAGTGCACAAACAAATGACTAGAGAGTTTCGTGGAATGAAATGGAGAAACCGAAGTTATCACTATGAACAAAATGAGTCCATTCTTTGGATCTCATATGCCACAAGCGGGCAGCCAAAGGAAGGCTTTAGGTTAACATGCACGTGAATAAGGAAATGGTTTCTTTCTTGCCCAACACAAGCAATTCTATACTTAATTTAATTAATCACATATTTATATTCTCATGCTTCTTATACTCTTTCATATTTCGATTATATCAAAATGTCATACTTTTTTCAAAGCATGACATAAAACATATGATAATGCATTTTCCACATTCACCACAATTTAAATCCAATCAATTAAGCATATACACACACATATAAGCAAATTGCCTATTTACACAATAACTATAAACAAATTACCTACCTAATTAGCTTGCAAAATCCAAGTTCAATTATGCCTTTACTCTTGCACTTGGATAAGGTTTTCTTGGTTTCTTGAAACAAACCAAGTTCTCATTCAAAAAAATATTCCATAAAATTCATGAGGCTTCAACAATCACAAAAAATGATTAAATCAAGCTTAAACTAACCTACCCATAGCCTGTCTAGGTCTGAAAGACCAAAACCTAGTTTAGAAACCCTAGAAATCAAATGGGTCTCTTGAATCATCTTCTTTCTCCCTTCATTCCAACACAAAACCCATTCTCTTCCTAACTCCTTTTGTTTTCCTAACAAGGCAAGAAGAAAAAGGAAGCTTACCTTGAACAAATCTTCTTCCCACGATTTTTCTTCTTCTTCCTTCCTTAGCTTCCATAATTTTCTTCTCTTCTCTTCTTTCTTCACTCACATTTTTATTCTCTTCTTTATCTTCTTCCATGATGTTCTTCTTTTCTTCTTTTAATTCAAGCCAACATTTTTGTTGTCTTTCCAATTTTATCCCTCATCAATTAATGAAATGCCCATTTGTCTCTTCTTTTTTCTTTATCTACTAACTCCTTTAATCTTCTTAAACACCATACCATACTTTAATTTAATCCTAATATTTCTATTTTAATTTTTAATTTCAACTTACTCTCACTAATTAATGGACTCAATTCTAAGAAAACAAACAAACAAACAAATCACAAATAAATAATTAAACAAGTAATAAATAATTTTAAAAAATTTAGGGTCTAACAGTTCTCTCCTTTAAAGAATTTCAACCTTGAAATTCTTATCTCAGTGATCAAAAAAATGGAGGTAATGTTGTCTTATGTTTTTCTTAGTCTCCCAAATAACTTCTTTACTCGAATAATTTCTTCCAAACTACTAGATTCAGCAAAATTGCTCGATTTAGTTACTTATTTAAGTACTTTACTATCTTAATTGGTTCGACAACATCTCTAAAGTTTCTTGCAATTTCACTACCTTTTTTTAGACCTAAGTTCCTTTAACAATAACAACATCACTTCCAATTTATGAACCTAATAATATATGTCGGCTATTTACATGAAACAAAATTCATGCACTCTTTAAAGCATATTAAACTTCTTATGCGTAAGTTCTATTCTTAACTAACTCCAATAGTCACTTTTGATTTGTTTAATAATCATTCATTCCTCGAAATGGAACATTTAATTCGCACGATATGATTTGGTAAAACATCTCTATCACAAAAGTTTTCTTTCCTCAATCATCTACCTTATTTCCATAATCTTTATCAATTAACTATATTCATCATTGCCATTTTAGCCATTCTTAATACCTCAATAAGATTAATTTCAACTATTCATGATATTTCAATAATTTCAATTGCTATCACACTTTATATGATCAAATTATTCTTTATAATACAACTCAATGAAATAAGAGGCATATTTGTTTACCTGATATGTTGGTATGTACCATCAAGATCATTACATCTTATATACAATAGTAATTTCAATAGGTCACCAATTTATATCCCATGCTAATGATACGTCAATCGCAATTGATTCTGGACAACCTTTGAATATTCTACGATTATAAAAAATACTCCTCCATAGTAGTTACCTTTTCAACATATTCACCTATACCATACTTCTATCGCGTTACTCTGATTTATCTCATAATTTTAACTATAAGAATCATAAATTACCTCCTATACCATATCCAAATATAGATCTCTTATGTGCTCAATCACATTATTCACCTATGTAACCATATTATCGAATATGTACTCATAATAACAGATTGACATAACGTTGAGAACTTCTACAGATATCACTATCAATTGTTTCATTTTCCATACATACGTTCTTAATCAATTTAGAATTATAGACGCATAGCCATCTTGAAATTCTAATCTCAAATTCACTAAAACTATCTTATACTAGATCATAACTCTTATCACATTAATTAAACAATCATTTTAAATTCCAAGTTCAACCTTTCAATTCCACTTTGCTTGTACACCTTAAATCTTGTCATTTCCACCTATGTCTATTTCTTTCTCGGTCAATTCATGAAAATATTTTCACATCCATATCAATTCAAGTACATATCCACATCAAAATTCCATTACCATATTTGCCGACATAACCACAAATACTAAATCTATGTCTAACATATCGAACTACGTAATATTTCTTATTTTTAAATATCCATAAACTTTCCTTATCATACACTCTGACAAAACACCATTCTTCTCATTATTTTTAATAGTCCAAAATCTTAATGAAAGTTCATACATGTGACTCATACAGTTGTAATTACAAGGATTCTATACTCATCGGTACCCTTCTCTAATGGCGAGGAATCATGTGCAACAGATCCTTGCAAAACTCTTCGTGTCCTTCTATGAGGTGGCATTGTACTCCTTCAATTTAAACACTAACGATTAAGTTATGATTCATTTTAATCTCATTTCCTACATGTATGTATGATATGGATGTCACTTAATGCGATAAATCAATTTAGTAATGCAAACAATTAATCACACATCATACTAATTTATATACTACGTACTCTAAGCCTAGGAATCCTGAAAATCCTAAACTCTTATACCATAAGATGTTGGACCCCATTTCTGGAGTCCAACTATCGCTCTAATACCATAAGTGTTGGGCCCCATTTTTGAAGTCCAACTTTGAAACTCATAAAATGTTATCATATTTCCTTGTCGCGTTATTTCAATGAAATCTCTTTAACCATCATTGGTTCATCTTCATGTTCTGATACCATAAGCATTAGGAACCTTGCCCTCGGGAGACTCATGGCCGATGTCCTAAGAGCAAAAATTCAAAAAGAATTCTTCATAAAAATTGTAGCCCTATATCTCTAGCTTATTTTGAAATAAGAATCATGTCATTCGGGGCTCTACAACTCAAGATATGATTAAAAATCCAAAGTATGTTCATAACCAATTTACGCTCTTCTAACCCATACCCTCAATTCCTTTCCATCAATCTTTTTCAAATCAACTCCAAAGGCCACAAATTTTTTTCAAGAGATGGAGCAATGTGCTAGGAATCCATTGGTTTAAGAATCAAGTAATTTAGAGGTCAAAAGACTTGAGTGTGATTGCACTGGTGAGGTGTTGTTTTTCCTTCAATCCGCAACTTCTGTCATGCTTGCATCATTGTTCCTTGTGATCATACCAGATAGAAATTTAGGCATAAATTTCACTATTGAGGTCGGATTAAGATCAGACTATCTGCAAGAATACTTCTAGACCTACAACATCCATGAAGACCCAAAAGAAAGTTTTTGCCTTTAAAAGGGTCAAAATTTGAAAATAATATAGTTGCCTCGTATATACATCCCATACAGCATCACTAACTTATAATGATCATATCTCTCAACTATGATATTCAAAAATTTCATGCTTTAGATAATTGGAAAGCTTTAAGGATAAAAAAACAACTTACAAGAAGACAACATTGTCTAATTGCACCTAGATCAATACCGTCTTTATCTTGAAATTATAACACACATTTTACTCTTATGAAAACTTAAAAAATGCAATATATCAACTTTGAGAATCACGAGCAAAACACAATCATATTTCATTATCATCATAAAAAAATAAATTCTTCAATACTCAATGTCATTGCTAAAACAAAATAGTGTTTGAATGTAGCTTTAGTTACATATCAACACTACATCAATGACTTGACACAAAATACCAAAATACATTAGATGCTCATGTTCAATATGCTGCTAAAGCTACTCAAAAGTTATCAAACTAACTTAATCACTAAATGTAGCTATGTCGAAGTTTCCAACTGCCTTGCAGGGATCAACGATCTTCTCGTTCTGCACCTAAGGAGAAAATAGTGGGTTAAGTTACAAAGCTCAGTGGCTAACATGTTTATAGCCATTGGCAAGAAGCCACACAGACAAACATATATATATATATATATATATATATTTATCCATATACATCTATATCTCATTTTTGCTAGCAAATCCATAATTCACAATTCTAATTCACAACTCATTGTTCAAAATGTAATCACATAGAATATATCATAATCATCAAAGCATGACACTCAATCTTGCATTATAACTTAACAAATCAAAATAAAAATGCACAAACAAATGGCTCGAGAGTTCCGTGGAACGAGATGGAGAAACTGAAGTTTTCACCATTAAAAAATTGAATCCATTCTTTAGATCTCATATGCCATAAGTGGGAAGCCGAGAGAAGGCTTTAGGTCAACATGCACGTGACTAATGAAACGATTTCTCTCTTGCCCAAACTTAAGCAATTCTATTCTTAATTTAATCAATCACATATTCATATTCTCATGCTTCTTATACTCTTTCTTCTTTCGATTATATCAAAATTTCATGCATTTTTCAAGGCATGACATAAAACACATCATAATGCATTTACCACATTCACCATAATTTAAATCTAATCAATTAACACATACACACATATATAAGCAAATTGCCCATTTATATAGTAACCATAAACCCATTACCCACCTGGTCTCTTGAATCATCTTATTTTTCCTTTCATTTCTAACACAAAACCCATTCTCTTCCTAGCTCCTTTTTCTTTTCTAACAAGGCAAGAAGAAAATGAAGCTTACCTTGAACAAATCTTCTTCCTACAATTTTTCTTCTTCTTCTTCTTTCCCTAGCTTCCACGATTTTCTTCTCTTTTTTCTTTCTTTTATTACGTTTTCCTACTCTTCTTTCTCTTCTTACATGATGTTCTTCTCTTCTTCTTTCAATTCAAGACAACATTTTTGTTGTCCTTCCAATTTTACCCCTCGTTAATTAATAAAATTCCCATTTGTCCCTTCTTTTGTCTTTATCTACTAACTTGTTTAATCTTCTTAAACACCATACCATACTTTAATTTAATCCTAATATTTCCATTCTAATTTCTAATTTCAACTTACGCTCACTAATTAATAGACTCAATTATAAGAAAATAAATAAATTCTAATCTAGTCATTTATGTGTTAATGAGGTGTTGGTTCTAGATTATCGAAGGGAGGATTACTCTCTTTCGAGTTATAATCACAAGCCTTAAATAATAATCTCTAATTTTGTTTAGTACCAAACATGTAGTCTATCAATTATAAACAATCGTAACCTTGGTTAGTTCTTAAGCTTCTTAATAAAAATTCAGGTCTCACACGAGATCTCTCCTTATATAAAATCAATTTAATTAATTACGTGGTCTAGTGGATTGCTTAAATTTTATTAATCTAACCCAATCATTTTGTATTTGGTTCACCCTCTCAATTTATTGCCAAAGCATGAAGTTATAACAATTAATCACAACACCCAATGGGATTAGCATAAAAATAACTAGATTAACATTAAATAAAGTCAAAATCCATAAAGAAAAATTAGAACATTATAATCAATCCCAAATCCATTGTCATACAATCCATCTTAATCTTATATATTTAAATGAATGAAAATGAAAGATGGAAAGATGAAATAAACTTGGAAAGATAGAGGTTAAAGCTACGGGATAGGTCTTCTTCCTTGCCCTTCCCTTTCTCTCTCTATCTTCTTCTTCTTCTTGAAGTTTTCCAAAAGTGGAAAAGAATGAAGATCCTTTTAGTGTTTTTTTTCCTCCTTTTCTTTATAAACTCTTTTCTGTTCTAAGAAACCCTAGGGATTTTTTGGGTCTTAAAAGTATGAATACACCCTCAAAATCTTCAATATGAAAGGTCGTCTGCGTCTGTTGTCGTTCAAGCCACTATCGTGGCACTTGTTTTCCCTTTCTGTGATAATCGTGGTAGACCAGCCATGATCATGGCCTTTCCTCCATGCTTTTTTCATGGTCGTGGCATGTTGGCCATGATTATGTCCATGGGTAATTAAAATGGTAACTATCCCTAAGTAGGTTTTCATGAAAATTTAAGCTACTTACAAAGATAGATAGGTTTATTTGAAAAAAATACCATTTTTGTTGATTTTTATTGACATGAACCTAGCCTTTTTATACTAAGGAAAACATTTTTGACGAATGTCAATCCAATTACTCAACTAGGTCATGTTTTTACGAAATGGGTTGGATGGAATGTCATTATAGTTTTTTGATGCGCAGGCAAACCTTTGTGATGAATATCCCCTGATTACTCAGCTATATCACATTCTTAACTGGCTATTAGTGTTTGGTTTTGATCTTGCATCACATGCATCAAAAGTAGAAAACAGTAGTGGAAATATAAAACAAAACCCAAAAAGCCAAGAATTTTCAAATGCCATTAGATGTAATGTTAACAAAACATTAACTTAAGATGTGTACTTTATAATCTCCTTTGTTCTTCATTATCTTCACCTCTTTAGGTTGTCATAAAAACAACGAGCAAAGGAGGACGTCTCTAATGTATTCTTTGGGAGAGTGCTTGTAGAGAGTGACAGAAGATGGTGAACACTTCAATAAAAAATCTTTTGTTTTCACATAATACTTGCACGAAAATTGATATTTCTTATACCTTTTGGCCTTCCTTTAACCCCTAGTATCAATGGAGAGTTAGTGGTCTCATAATACTTGCACGATAATTGATGTTTCTTACATCTTTCGGCCTTCCTCTAACCCCTAGTATCAATGAAGAGTTAGTGGGAATTAAGTGGTTTTTAATCCCACCTAATTTAGCATGAAACTTCCACCACTTCTGTAAAGGGTAATTTTGTCATCTTGCTTATTAAAGGGTAATTTTTTCAAGTTACCTAATAAGTAAGATTCACATGTGTCATATGATTCACAATCAAATGATCATAATCTACCACACTAGTGTGGCTTAGTCATGCATCTCTCATATCTTGGATCCCCATCCAAAACTAATTTTCTCATTTTTTGCATCTTTAATGCGTGTGACCTATTAGGTTCCTGGTAATGTTGGATACTTAAATTAACACTTAATTCAAGCAAGTCATGAGCAGTATCTAGCAACACATCATGAACCCTAATTGACTAAAAAGTCAATGGTTTGACTACAAACCCTTCCATAGATAATGCTCCTGTGTAATTCATCCTTTCACCATCTATACCCCACTTGGTTCAGATTATGGTTAAAGTGTCAACTCTCACTAGACCAACTATATCACATCTAGCCGAAGTAATGTTAGTTCTTGTCCATGAGGCTCACTACTCAATTGGATATGCAAATGAAGACTATTTTCGCGACATTTCCTCTATGGTCAAAGATTCCTGTTTAATAACCCCGACAAGAGACCGTAGGTATCATCTCCTTCTATCAAGAGTGGTGAATCCTTTATTGGCTACTCAATTACCTTTAAATACTTCAAGTTGTACCCAATCACCACCCTGTGAGCAACTTCTAAGAGGCAACAAGGAATGGAGTCAAAATACAAGATTAGTATCCAAGATATCCTTGAACGCCTCAAGTTTAAGGATATTTGCACCATTGTTATGATGAGACTATCATTGACACTAAAATAGACTATCCATATGATTGTCTCATAACAGGTCATCCAATGTACTTACTACTTTTAGCAAGCATCTATATGTTAACTCTAAATAGCTCTTGATTACAGCTTATGAGATCCACTACTTGATCTAATCAAGGAGTATAACATGCGTTAGTCTGTTTGGATTAATAATATCTCATCTCATTAATGCTATGAATAGGGATAATTTAGGTGCTAATATAATTACACATGATAGGAATCTAATTATCATGATATCATCATGATTTCCTTCATGCTATGTAATATATCAAGGACTTCATTAATTCGATTTCAGTTCACTATTAATTCATAAAGAACATGAACATCAAATTAATGAAAAGGCCTTTTTATTAATAAAAATGATTTATAGAATAAATATTAAAGATGATTGCCTTTAGAGAAATTCTCTAACAACCTCTCATTAGCACTAAAGCTAATCATCTTTGTATTTAATACCATAGGAAAGTAAATAAGATTCATATATCTTTTAAGGAATTGACTTAGTCAAAAGATTAGCAAGATTTTGATCAATTGACACTCTCTCTATCTTGACATCATTTATACCAATGATTTCTTTTATCAAATGGTATCATCTAAGTACATTTTTAGATTTATGATGAGATCTTAGTTCCTTTATTTACACTATGGCACCATTGTTGTCATAATACAATTGTACTGGGTCAAAAATGCTAGGAACCACTTTAAGTTCCATGATGAACTTCTTTATCCAAAATGCGTCATTTGTTGCTTCTAAAGCGGTGATGTATTCTACTTTGGTTATTGAATCTACAGTTGTCTCTTATTAAAACTCTTCCAACTGAGTGCTCCATCATGCAGTATGAAAACATATCTTGACTGGGATCTTGAGTCATCCCTGTCATATTAGAAACTGAGATCTGTATACCTACATACAACAAGATCTCCTTCTCTATATACTAAGAATACATCCTTAATTCTTCTCAAGTACTTAAGGATACTTTTGACGGCCACTTAATGACCCTCTTCAGGATCTAACTGGTACCTGCTCATAACACTTAAAGTATATGATACATTAGGTCTCGTACATAACATATCACACATGATTGATTCTGTAGCTGATGTATATGGGATCAAATTCATACGAGTTCTCTCATCTTGTGTTATCCTATGCATCATAGGAAGATAACCTCCCTTGGACTGCTCTATGCTAAACCTTTTTAGCATCTTGTTTGTGTATGTAGTTCGAGAAAGATAAAGTAACTTCTTGGATCCATCTCTATAGATTCTTATACTAAAAATATAAGTTTCTTCTCCAAGGTCTTTCATAGAGAAATTCTTGGACAACTAAATCTTGACTGATTATAAAGCTAAGACATTGTTTCTTATTAGTAGTATGTCATCTACATACAACACAAGGAATATGATTGCACTCCCACTACCTTCTTATACACATAAGGTTCATCCAAATTTTGTGAGAAACTAAACTTTTCGATTGTCTTATCAAATTGGATATTCCAACTCCTAGATGTTTGGTTCAATCTATAAATGGAATTTTGAAACTTCCATACCCTTTCTTCATCATTAGATATGAAAATATCAAGTTGTGTCATGTATACGTCCTCGATTAGGTTTCTATTAAGGAAAGCTATTTTCACATCCATTTTTCATATCCCGTAATCATAATGAGCAGCAATGGGTAGGAGTATCCTAATAAACTTAAACATGGCTATCGGGCTAAATGTTTCATCATAGTTAACTCCTTGTCTTTGAGATACCTTATATTTGTATCTCATTAGATACAAATACCTATATCGTGAATAATCTTCAAATAAGGTAATGAAGTATATGAAACAGCCTTTGGCATGTATGGACATCGGACCGCATACATCTGAATGTATTAAGTCCATTAACCCAGTAATTTGTTCACCCTTTCCCTTAAAAGGTAATTTTGTCACATCTTACCTAATAAGCAAGATTCACATAAGTCATATGATTCATAATCAAATGACCCTAAAATACCACAATTGTGTAGTTTAGTCATTTGTCTCTCACTTATATGACTAAGGCAACAATGCCATAAGTAAGATGATTTCATATTATCTCATTTTTGTCTTTTATTGTCATTGACAATTAAAACTAGATTGGACATATCTAATATGTATATTCCATTACATAATGTATCAATAGCATAAAGCATTCCATTCAAACTAATAGAACAACCATTTGTTACTAAAATTTAAATGGAAACTAACTTTATTAGGACTAAAAACTGAAACAATATTGTTAGTCAATATAGGTACATGAAAACAATCATCCAATTCTATTACAAGCCCACTAGGGAGTGTCAATACATAGGTTCCTATTGCTAATGCAACAACTTTTGCTTCATTGCCCATACGTAGGTCTAACTCTCTATTGTTGAGTTATATACCATTCCTGAGACCTGTATATCAGTAATTATGTGTGAGCCATAACTGGTATCCAATACCCATATATTTATATTAGAATTAGTGTTAATATCAACAACAAACATACCTCAAGTAGATGGCGCCTTTGATGCCTTCTTTTGATTTAATGACTCAAGATAGACCTTACAATCGCTCTTCTAGCGGCCGTCCTTTCCACAATGGAATCATGTTCCTTTAGGGGCAGTCTCGTTAGCTTTCTTCTTAGCCACACCTCCCTTAGGCCTTGTGGACTTCTTCTTCTTTTTGTCTTCCTCCTCAAACTAGAAGAGTCCACTAGCATCACAGCCTTACTGTCCTTATGGACAAACGGATAAACTATTTTGATCAAGATGATTAGCTTAAGAATCGTTATGGATATTTAGTTCATCCGATAGTTAAGAACAAATTGTGAATGACTAGCAATCAAACTAGTTAGAATTAAGTCTATACTTAATTCACGGTCTATTAAAAAACCTAAGTAGGCTAACCTCTTAATATAGCCATTCATCTTCAGTGTATATTACACTGGAGATCTCTCCTCAACCATCTTGGAGCAGAGGAGCAATCTCGAGCTCTCGAACTTTTCTGACCTACCTTGCTCATCAAACAGTTCCCTCAGATGATAAACTATGGTATGAGCATCTATAGCCTCATGTTGGTTTTGCAATTCTAGTGACATAGTGGCCAACATTATGCAGCTAACCATCTCACTATCATTAAGATGCTTTTTGTATGCCCCTGATCATTATCAAAAGCATTAATAGTAGGGGGATCAGGAAGTGGTTCTTCCAAGATATAGCCTAATTTCTCTAACTTCAGAACTATTCTTAGGTTCCTAAGCCAGTCTAGGAAGTTAGGTATAGTCAACTTATTGGCTTCCATAAGTGAGCATAGGTTCATACTAGTGGTCATGGTGTCGATTCTTGCAACCTAATGTCAAAGAGAGAAATAGCGATAGACTGTACGTAAATGTATGTCAATTAAGATTTTAGTAACATGCAGTATCACTCCCACTATTTTCTACCGAATCCATAAATCTCGATATGAATTTGGGAGAACTTGTATAGAAGTTCTCCTAGTGGGTAGATATCTAATATCCTTAAGAATGACCTTAGATTTGCCCAACAAGCCACCTTAGGTCAATCGGTAGGAATCGATCATACCAATTGCATTTATAATGCAACTATCAAATCTTGTGCTATCAACTGTTGATGTGTGCACTAACATTGGGTTATCAACTTTTGATACATTTACATCTCATATACACTACCCAACTTGGCCTCTATCAACATTGACCTTAGGTTTGCCTAATAAATCAATGCTTATAGTTAAAATCGACCCATTAATCCAAAAATAATATTTTTGTTGATAGAACATATTCTTGTAGAGCGGGCTTGGGTTTGCCAAATAACCCTAACTTTAAAAGAAATCTGATTCTCACCATATTAATGGAAGGCATTAGTTTCAATATTCTAAGTGAGCGATTTCTACTTAGGTCTCATCTAACTATGATATTATTGTATATATCATACATACATACATATATAACTATAACTATATAGCATGACACAGACACCCTAATTATATTGGGATTAAGTCCATAAACATCCATCATGTAAGTCCAAACAATCCTAACATGCATTCTCTAATGCATCAAATTAAACACATAATTTTTTGTTGACAATTTATGGATCCTGAAATTTGGAAGTCGATTAAACTCTTGAATCAAATTGCTTACTAATTTTAATCTCAGCTAAATTTAATTTTGCATGCCATTTCAATTTGGAATTTAATATTAATCAAATTGAATTAAACTCCAATTTCTAGAAATTAATTCAAAAATTAATACACCTTAAAATTAATTATTTGATGTCAAAATTAAACACTTTAATTTTGTCACATATTCCACTTTCTAGTCATACTAAAAAATTTAATGCTCCACTTAAATTAAATCAAAATTAATTTCTAAAATTTCTAGAACATTAAATCATCATTCCATGCATCTCCTGGTCATTTCAAATTAATCAAATTAATTTTGAAATCACCCCAAATTATCAAGATAATCGAAATTACACCTAGATACATAAAAATGACAAATTTGATAGCTAAAATTTTTCCGAAAATCTAATTTTGAAATGCATGACATAAAAATAATAAATTTTTATCACATAAAAATATTTTTAAGGTTCTGGAACCGAAACATACATAAACAAAATTATCAAACAGAACAGTTCCATCAATGTCAACGAAACTGACCATATCTATTTACTGTTTGAAAATTTAATTAATTTAGGAAAAAATCAAGAGGTTTAAACACATTCTAAATATGTTTATATAATTTTTATAGAATCAAATTCCAAGAAAAACATGTTCAACCTCAATACTTTATCCAACTAACATCATATGTTCTGCAGGAAAACAATTTTCATACGTGTTGTATAAAATTCGAAAATAAATATTTTAATCACATTAAAATCAATTTTCAATGACAAAAACCATCTATACGCGTTTCATAAGTAGATCAGTGGAAGAAAATCATGAAAACAAAATTTCATAATTTAATTTCAAATTTTCTAAAAACAAAACCTCAACTGTCACAATCATGCAATCCTATTGCACATGTAATAGAGACTACATCTAATAGGCACAAGATGACTCTGATACCACTGATGGTTTTGAACTTGCATCACATGCATCAAAAATAGAAGCAAAAAAGGTAGAAATATAAAACAAAAGCCAAAAAGCCAAAAACTTTCAATTGCCATTAGATGTAAGTTTTACAAAACATTAACTTAAGGTGTGTACCTTACAATCTCCTTCGTTCTTCATTGTCTTCACCTATTTGGGATGTCATAAATTACAATGACCAAAGAAGGACATCTTTAATGATATCCATGCAAAGAGAGAAGCCTAAAACCTCTTAAGAAAAATGGCTAGAACACACACAAAGTGTTAGCTTTGTGATGTGTTAATTGAGAGAGTGTTTGCAGAGAGTGAGAGAAGATAATGAGCACTTCACCAAAAAATCTCTTGTTTTGACGCAACACTTGCACGAAAATTGATGTTTCTTATACCCTTTGGCCTTCCTCTAGCCCCCAACATCAATGGAGAGATAGTGGGAATTAAGTGGTTTTTAATCCCACTTAATTTAGTATGAAACTTCCACCCCTTCTTTAAAGGGTATTTATGTCATCTTGCTTATTAAAGGGTAATTTTGTCATATCGCTTAGTAAAGGGTAATTTTGTCATATTACCTAATAAGCAAGATTCACATGTGTCATATGATTCACAATCAAATGAACCTAGACTACCAAACTTGTGTAGCTTAGTCGTGCATCTCTTATATTTTGGATCCCTATCCAAAACCATTGTATTCATTCTTTGCTTCTTCAATACGTATGATCCATTAGGTTCCCAATTATATTGGCCACTTGAATTAACACTTAATTCAAGCAAGTCATGACTAGTATCTAGAAACAAATCATGAACTAATTGAACAAAAAGTCAATTGTTTGACTATTATAGATAATGTTCCTGTACAATTCATCCTTTCACCTTCTACATCCCACTTGCTTCAGAGTATCGTTAAAGTGTCAACTCCCATTAGACTGACTATGTCACATCTAGCCTAAGTGATGTTAGTTCTTAAACTCAGGGATCATTACTCAATTGGATATGTCACATGAGATCTCTTTTTATATAAAAAATGTTTTGATTAATTACGTGGTCTATTGCATTGCTTAACTCATTAGTCTAACCCAATCATTTTGCATTCGTTTCACCTTCTTGATTTATTACTAAAGCATGAAGTTACAACAATTAATCACAATATCTAATGGGATTAATAAAAAATAACTAGATTAACATTAAATGAAGTCATAATCCCTAAATAAAAGTTAGAAAATTATAATCAATCCCAAATCCATTTTCAGACTATCCATCTCAATCTCATACATTTAAATGAATTAAAATGAAAGATGGAAAGAAGAAATAAACTTGGAAAGGTGGAGGTTGAAGCTGTAGGATAGGTCTTCTTCCTTGCTCTTCCCTTTATCTCTCTATCTTCTTCTTCTTCTTAAAGTTTTCCACAAGTGGCAAAGAATGGAGCTTCTTTTAGGGTTCTTTCCTTTTTTATATATACTCTTTTGTATTTTGAGCAACCCTATGGATTTTTTTTAAGTTCAAAAGTTCCTTAAAAAATTTGAATCCAAAAGGTTGCATGATCTTGTCACTTAATTTCCTTATCTGTCATAATTATGGTAGACCAGTCACAATCATGGCCATTCCTGCACATTTCTGTTAACATCGTGGCCATAGGTTTTTCCTTGAGCTTCCTCCGATTCTCCTTTGTTCTTCAATATTTGCTTTAAAATACTAGCAAACATATCAAGACACCTCAAACATATAAAGTTGAAGCTCAATAAGGTGCTCTAACCCACAAAATATACAAAATATAAATATTTAACTAAATAAAAAATCCTAACCTAAACTTGCACTAAACATTCAATTTAATAACTAAACACATACTAAACTACCCACTAAGACATTATACAATCGAATACTATCACCAACCAGGATAATGTTTACTTTATATTTACCAATGAACGTTATATTATTTACATAAATTAAATATAAAAGATCATAAGATTATCAGCAGAAAACTCAGGTAGGAAGTGAGAAATGGTGGTCATTGAATGATCTGTTGGTAAGTTAATGACGAAATATATTATTTCGTAGGTAAAAATTTAGTGGCAGAGTATGTTTGTCATTAGTAAATTTTGTGACAAAACGTTGTATGTCGATTAGTAAATTTAGTGATAAACCTACAATTTACTGTCGGTAAATTCACCAATGAAGTATTATGATTCCATTGGCAAATTAACTACAGAATATTGTAAATCTGTCGGTAAATTTACCTAAGTTTATTGAAAAAATACAAAGTTCCGTTGCTAAAGTTACCAACAGAAATATAAACTTCTATCACTAAGGTTACTAAGGGATATACAAAATTTGTTGCTAAATTTGCGATGGATTCTGTATATCTATTGTTAAAATTTACCTACGGTTGTTTCTCTGATGACTATTTCCATTGTAATTTCCGTCGCCAAATTTGTTCTCTGACAAAAAATAAAGATTTTTTGTCAATAATTTTCATCACTAAAACATATTTTTCTCGTAATGAGCTTTATTACATGCTTAAAGGAAGTTAGATGTAAACACATCTTCACTAGCTAGGAAGTCATGAGAAAAGCATTGAGGAAAATATCTCAACTAAATAATGAAGGCATAAATAATTATTGTCGAGCTTTAAAATTTAAATTGGAGCATATAGTAGAGATATTCATATTTTCAATTGGGAAGGGAAAGATTCTCCAAAGGAGGGCCTTAAATGAACCTCAATCTCTCATGTCCTTCAATGGCTCTTACCTTTGATTGCTAAACCTCCATCTATTTTCACTTGTTCTCTAGCTGCCTCACTTATCCCTTTTGTTGTTTCTTTACTTCTCATTGCATTCAGCCACTTTTTCCTTGTTTTGCTCTATTGTTTGCCTTTTTTTTTTTCCCTCTCTTTGAGCTACTTAAGGGCATTCTTATATTTTCACCTTATTACTTATCTCCTACTAGAAGCTTTTTTTTAGCCATTTTTAATTACTGTTTTCTTCAATATATTGACTAAAAGTTGTTATGTATGATTACTTGCTACTCTGAATTGCTTAAACCTCTAACATGTAGCATAATACAATTACAGTAGAATTTCGATATTTTCCACCCACTACACCCTCCCCTAGTAAGCAGGTAATCTTTGAAGCTAGTTCTCCATCCTTGACTCCAGCTCCTCAACCTCCAACAAGGAGTTGAAAGTAGGTTATGGGTGGTCAACATGCTTCCACCCTTTTGTTTAATCTGTCTAAGGAGCTAGATGGCAAGCTGATAGTATGCTTAATGTTGAAATCTTAAAAGAAGATGATCAAAGATGGGATTCAAATTTGGTTGGTTTTTTTTTTGATTAAAGACTCCCTTTTCCTATTATACATAAATGGTCCTTTAATCTTTCAAAAAATCAAGGATTGGATGAGGTCCTCTTACCCATAGAAAATCTTATTTTTTTCATGTAGCGGCCCCTTACCGTAGGGTACGCACCGGGATACCCGAAGGTCATTCCGATTCATATCCTACGATAAGGGCGAGTCACGTTTGATCACTATTTTCTATTTATATGGCATCATATTAATCTTCACTTATAAAGCATCACAAGAAAACCACAATATTTTAAAACCAACTGTTTCCTCATTTCATTTCATAAAAACCCAATTGTCTACATTGTGACTTTCAACAATTTCCATATGTACATCATCAAAACCTAATACAATAGTACTACATGAATGAGGAAAATATATACAACTAACTGATCTGTCCCAAAATCCCAACTGACCGACCTTTGATCCACGACTTTTCTTGCCAATCACAATTTACACGGCTGGTAGAGCCTCTCAGTAGTTAGAGTCGTCTTTCGTTCCTGAAAAGGCAACGTTGCAATTTTGGTGAGTTTTGCGAACTCAATGAGGTATCCATCATCGATGGTTCACTCAATTCATGCAACGTATCATTTCATATAACATATAATCACATTATTACATATTGGATCACGTTTCACATTTTCACTTAAGCATAGGTAAATTACGCTTTTCAATCAATCAAACATACATAACTAAATGCATATGAAATGATCGTGACACTCTTTTCCAATTATTACGTTGTTGTGACTGAGTGCCTGAACTGTCCCGTATCCATTTTGGATAACGGGCTTATTAATAACTGTACCTTATCCGATGAGGATACAGGGCTCATTATACATTGAGCCTGAGGCTCTGAAACACTTGTGAGCTCGAGGCTCATTTTCACTCGTTGGGCTTTAAGCTCTGATGGTTGGCTACTCTAGTCACAACTTTCATTATTTGATTATGCATTCATGATTAGAATGCATGTAACACAATCAATCACATTATATAGCACATAGGTC
>JANSVA010439064.1:0-18021 GCA_025504915.1 Erythroxylum reticulatum | reverse complement strand
ATTAATATCTAGTACTATAATAAAAATGAATATGATGAAATTAAATAAATTTATATTTATAATTTTGATTATGATTAGTAATTAATGATTAATTACAAAAATAATGGACTAATGTCAGCCATACAACAAGTACAAAAGCTTGATGTAACGAGTCATGTTAGTGACATTAATAAAAAACATTAAGCTATTTTTGTAACAAATTAAAAGTTTAGGTATTTTAATATGAATTTTTAAAGTTTGAGCAAGCATTATAAAATTGAGATTTGTTTTTATAAATTACTCAAATCAAAACATGGCAACACAGAAATGGGAAATGTACTCATTTCTAAAGGAGCTCATGAAGGAGTTCTCATATGTCTAGAGATTTATGGTTGGCATCGGCTGTTGGACATTTAATTGACGGATAGTTAACTTCATCGAATTATCTATTCACTTAGAGTATGCTTTGGACGCTTTAAATATGTTATGGTTTAAATTGAACATTTTAAAACATTAGAGTTCAAATTATGTTCTATTGAAAATATTTAGGTTTAAAATACACTTTTTGTTAAAATAGGGTTGCATGAACATGATTCAAATTTTTACAAAAAGTTTATTCTTAATCTATCAACTACAAAATGATCACGTATCAAATCCCTAATGGTATTCTTTGAACCGAGAGAAAACTGTAAATACTTTTAAGATGAAAAGACATGAATCTTAACTTTCTGATATCTTTTTCCTATTTATAGAAAAAGAAATTAGGGTTTTTCCTAATCAAAATTAAACTAATAACTATAATTACAGTCTAATTATCTTAAAATATTTTCAACTTCCTAATTAAGTCCAACTTAATTTAAATTAATTTTTTATTTTAAAATACTCTTTTTTTAGTATCATGACAATGATTATAAATTGTAATTAGAATTAGGTAAATTAAAGCTCTTTTTAATTTATCTTAATTCTTTAATTAAATAATTTATATGTATAGATCAAGGTCAACAATTAATAACATGTTATGACCATCTAAATATTAGAAATATTAAAATAATTTGACTCGACTTGTCCATGTATAGTTAGATTGTATAATTTTTCGTCGTTTAATAGTCTAATTAGACATATGCCAGAAAATAAATGTCTATTTTATTTAAATTCAATTATAATTTTTTCTTACAAAATATCAATTAATATATAATCGATATTAGAAAATATCAAATTTCCAATTTCAATTAACTATGATCAAATATTTTTTTTGAAACGCTACTAATTAAGAATTATGGAACATTCTCCTTATTTATTTAGAGTTACGAATACTTTGTTAATTTACTTAGCCATCTCTACATATTTAATATTATATATAAGTGATTTACTCTAAATAGAATAAGTCATTTATGGTATCAAAACATAATAATTCTTATATAAGATCCTTATAGTGAGGCTAGTTTAGTAAACTTATTTTCTAATAAACAACTAGATATTTTTAAGTATCTCCCTACTTTAGTATTTGAAATTGAGTATTTCCTTAATGAATGACAAACACAATGTGTGTTAACCTCTCGGCTATATTACTCTTTAATTTTCATTAAGGAATGGCTATGAATAATTTAAGGATAATATATAAATACAGTGTGGATCTTACCATTATAATTCTATCATAATTTTAGTTGTAAGATATATTTATCTCATGAATTTTATTTTATACTTTAGTTAATTAAATAAATATACAGAAAATAAAAAATCTATAATTAATTATATTTATAACGAACCGATTAGTTATAGTACATAAATCAACATAGACTATAAGTGTTGCCATGTATTTCGACATTCTTATTAATTCGATAAAATTAAATAAGACTTTGGAAACTCATTAATTCAATTATTATCATTAAGGTTAATTTTGCTTATTGTAGAATGATGATGAGAATAACAAAGATATACAATTAATTAAAATGTCACATGGAATCAGTTTCGTTTTGTAAGTTTAATGAGTAATATAAAAGGATTGGTAGTTTGGCACATTGTCTTCATAATCAAATTAGTTTTTTATAAAAGTTTTATTATTCAGTAAATTAAAACCATTTCTTAAAGTTAATTGTTGTAAGTTAAAGGGACTCGCGTATATGAAAAATTGAAAAAAAAAAAAAGCTGTAACTTTATAACCTCATATTTTAACTAGGAAGCGTTCACCAACTTGTCAACACTCAATCATAAATAAACAAATTATTAGCTTACTGATACATATATACATATACATATAGTTTAGATGAAATTATGATTCAAAGTGGTCGAATCTTTTATTCATTTCAAATCAAAGTACTAGTTATTCAGTGACAATCAACGGCAACGCTTGAATGTTATTGCATGGCGTCATATGCCAACTCAAGCCCCGGTTACAGCTCAAGAAGAAAAAAGACCAAAACATCAAACAAAGAAACGGAAAAACACACTCACGTTACGAAGAAGAGAATCAGTATAATTCAAGGATATGTCTTGCCAGCAACATTAGATGCTTCAATGGTGGAAGTTTCAACAAAAGCAGCATCAGAACCACCGGCACTAACAAGGCCACTAGTTCCAATACTTTGTAGCTGCAGCACTTCAGGTATCAACAATGGAGGTGACACTACCAATTTCCATGGCTCCAATATTTGAACCAGCAGCTGCAATAATTACGCTACTACCACCTGAAATAATTGGGGTGATCACAAGAGAAAGTGGTGCTTATCTTCATGAAAGCATTACACTCAGGGCACAGAAGCTGAGATGGGATGTAAGGTCCGCGAGGTGGGAATTCAATGTGACATGGAGGAAGTTGGAGCTTGCTGAGCTCCTGATAGTAACCTACGAAAGCTGCGGCAAAGTCATGGGTTGCTTGTGCCTGCCATTGAGAAAACTGGATAAACGTTTGCTTTACTAGAGATCCAAGTCCACAGACCTTAATTTCTGATCCTTGGGAAAGCATAGCCCATTCTGTGGTTTTGCTATAGCTCAGAAGCTTTTGGATTCCAAACAAAATTATGTCTGTTTCAGCAATAACACCAACTTGAATTTTAGAAAAGAGCATACTCTCCAGCCTCAGCTTAAATAATTGCCACTGTTCCTCTCCAATTAAGCAGTACCCGTCTTGCTTTTGAGTTATTTGGTGCATGGTACTGCTGAATTGTTGCTCTGTGAAGCTGTTACTAACACAGACGATCATAAATTCATGTCCTGTACTAACTGCTGATTGTATGATTTCCTTCACCTCGTCCATGTTTTCGCCTCCAAATAGGAAAATTAACTTCTGATTTGTAATCTAACCAGCAAAAGAGTCGCAGATTGTAATTTCAGGCAAATTCCTTAAAGAAAAGAAAAACATAAAAGAGTTCAAACTCGACTTACCCAATTCCATATGATTGATTGGTTGGTCTGAACGCTTTGGATGAGGATGTCAAGCTTCCATGTCTGTTGCATCCAAAGTTCTTTCTGTCTAGAATCAGTGAAAGGGAAGGCATCGACTCCCCAAATCTGGACCATATGGAATGCATCAGAACAACTCAACTTCCCCTTATGATCAAGCACAACAAGCATAGGTTTGGTTCCAAACTGCCACTTATTCTTCACGAACTTAACCACCACCGTATGCAACAACTTCGGTTCGCAGATTGTGTACCATGGCATCAAAGCTTGGAGGCTATTGAACTTACTAACAGCAACGTCAGTCCACTGTTCTACAATTGGGATCCACACAATTTCACAAGCAGCCTTGTGCTTTTCGTAAACACTAACGATGTTTGTGATCTCAACGCTTGATATCTCCACGCTTGAGAAGAACATGAGCACGTTCTTTCCTACTAAATTTAGCTCATTGATTGAAATCTGTAAATAAAATGCGTATACAGGAATGAACACCTATAGAGTAGAGATCTGTGATCTATAAAGTGCAACATGTTATTAGGAACAAACCGTAGTGGCAGCGGAAACAGAAGAAGAACAATGGATAAGATCCAGTGGTCGGCGATCATTATCATTGGCACAAAGTAGGTCGGTTAGAAGGGTGATGGTGCTATATGACTGGGTGGTTTGCCCGAAGTACATCACAAGCTGTTGGTAGAACTCGTCATTCTTGCTTGTTACTGCATCCATAAGACCATCACAAATAAACCATATTTTCTTAAACAGGTTTTTGTTGAAATTATATATGCAATAGCCCACCTATATGGGTGTTGCACTCATCCAAACGCTTGTTCAAAGATTCGTAAGTCTCAATCAGTTGCTGAGTACATCCTGATAGATCTTCTTCAAGGAATCTAAGTAGGAAAACCGTTTAAGAAAACAGGTATAATGAACTGTTTTGAAAGAAGAAGCGCTAAAGACCTAGAGCTATGCTTACTGAAATCCATGGCCGAGGACGGTACTCTGAGTAGCTACAAAACTTGTAACGCTGCTAATGTAAATATGGCAAGTCACGATGCTCTTCACAGTCATGTAGGCAGCAAAAATTATCAGCTCATTAGCATTAGCAAATGATGGAAATTCCGCACTTATGTAGGCCCGTGGTAGCCTCCGGAACTCAAGAACACACTTCGCTAAGTTTACCATGGAGTTGTTCAGCTTATTTAGGGTCTCATTACCGGACAAATTAGGCAAACCTCTGAGTTTTGCAATTGATTCTGCAAGTTCGTTAGTTGAATAAGTCCTGTTTATGAGCAGAAAACTTCCGTAGTTCAAAGCAAAAGCTGCCAAGCTCAACACAAGCTTTACGTCCCAGTGATGGGTTCTAACCATGTTGAGTAGTGTGAGTGCTGTTGTCTCAGAATCATCCCTGCTTAAGGCCTTGTAAGAGATCTGAAAAGTCCATTCATTGAAATATACTCTTTTAGGAAAGCTAACCGAGGATTTGATCTGTAGCTAACACCGAATCAAACTGACCTCGCATGAAAGCCGATCGATGAGGAAGGACAGTTCAGACAGTACAGCAGTGTGTGTAACGCCCACCTGTAGTTTCAAAAGGAAAATGATCGTGCACTTGTATATATAGTGAATAATATCAGCTCACGAAGTTAAAGAAAAGTACGAACCTGCACTGTGGGATCAAAGATGTTCTCAACGATGCGCAGAAGCGGCGCTACATCAAGTTCTCTTGGGACACCAGAGAGATGGGTTGCCTTAATTTTGTCCATCAGGGAAATCTGAGGAGCCGCCATAGTTGCAGAAAACCAAGGTAGGAGGAAAAAACAGAAGAAGATTTGGGACAAGAGAGCAAATCCTGAGTGAGTTCACTTAAGCTCGATGTGTCTTCGTGCCTAACTACGTTAGGCTATTTATGGGAATCCCAAAGTTCAATATGGACAAAGTTTAGGTGGCTAACGTTTGCCAGGTCGTCTCCTTCCCTCTCAACTAAACACCATTTGTCTTTTCTGAAAGAAAATTTCCTTTTTTTTAGTAGGCAAAAATAAAATAATAATGGGAGTATCTTTTCATATAAAAAATACTTATTTAATATACATTCAATATCATATTTAATTTTAAGATCAATTCTTTTAGATAAATATTTATAATAAAAATTTAACCATAATTTTGAAATTTTTATCATTTTAATTTTTTAACTTACTAAAATCATCTTAATTTTTTCCTTTTAAAATATTATATTTTTTATTCCCACATATATTTAAAGGATCATTACTGTATTTAGAATGTTTAAGAATATATTAAACTAACCCTTCAACTACCGTCGTTCTTACATTGACTTGAAGTCTTTGTAGCTTTTTATGTCTTATTTCTTAAATAATAACAATCAAAATAAAATTTTGGATATCTCATAAGATTGACATCTAAATGCCATATTATTTTATAACAATCAAAATAAAAATGAAGATATGGAGCTATTAACAAGAGAGTTTAGTAAGCAGTTGAAGATAGTAAAAAAGGAAAGATCTGAGTTTAGGCAAAATGGCGAGAGATTATCGAACAACAATTTCAAGCAATAAGTCAAAATTCAAAAGGGAAAAGGAAAGGTAAAAAAAATTTAATGTCATGCATGTCAAAGCTTTGGACATGTTCAAGCATAGTATGCTAACATCTTGAAAAACGGAAAAGGAAAATCTTATGCGAGCACTTGAAGTACTAACAGAGTATTTGACATTAGCCAACTTACTTGTGTCGGAACTCACAATTTAAATGTAATAAATAAGTCATTTTTAACTTTCTTAAATAATAAAAAGTTATTATTTTAAAATAAATTTATCTTATTAATTAGTTATTGAAAACGAAAAATCAGTCTTTTTTTATTCATATAATACACACATGTCATCAATCATATTTACAATTGCAGAATTAGTTGTTATTATTTATTTTCTTATTTTATCTAATTCATCTTCTTTTTTCTTTTTCACACAGCTAGTCTTTCTTTATTCATATAATGCCTGTACCATCATGATTGCAGATTTAGCTATTATTTATTTTATATAATTTTTTGTTTTTTATCCAAGTCAATTTATGCATAATGAAATTTAAAATGTTGTAAAATTTACTATTTTTCTTGATATATAAAAATATTAAGTTATATGCAAATATAATTACTGTTAAAATTTAAAGTTTCTTTGAATGAATAGTTTCTTAAATAAATTAATAAAGAGAAGAATCGACCTATAAAAGAGACAAGAACGGAACAAACAAAGATGCTGATTGCTGACGCTCTTACTTTGCTGTAAGATGATCTGTAAGTTGACCGATCCAAAAAGAAATCTTACTGGCCACATGCATATACTGTGTATACTTAATTATTTAAGTTGACCACAAAACTAGATCCAAAAAGTCAAATCTTAATTACTGACCACTTGCATATACTGTGTATACTTAAATGAGAGATGATAATTCATAACGTGGTTTTGTTTCCCACCTTTTGCTAACAAGGGAGAAACAACGTGGAACTTTAAACTCCAACCTAGCATGTTCTCCTTTTAAGTTTCTTCCGTAAGAATATTTTCCTTTTTTAATAATATTCATGTGTTTTTTTTTCTTTATGGCTTGTAACTAGCTTTTTTAATTTTGGTTAGAGGATTATGTTAAAACCTTGATTTTAAATCGATCGTGAGATCGAATAGTTTTATTGAATTCAATTGTGCATGGATATTTAATTAATTCTTGAATTTCACTGATTTTATGATAGTTTTGAGTTTTATTGAATAGATGCACATATTTAATAATTCTGAAATAATCAACTGCTAATTAAAACAGTAAATTTGTAATTGTTTATTGATTTTAATAGGTGACAATCGACATAATTTTATTTCCTCGTTAAGAAGATTAATATATGTTGTGGAATTAATTAATCTAATTGCAATAAACCATCTATTGGGTTTGTTAGTTAAAATTGAGTCTTTCTAGATTTTAAGGCTGTCAAAACATTAAATCCTACGAGTTGCCTTTGGGGTTGTTTTTCGAATAGAGAGTAAATATTCGATTTGTTTATGATTATCATACAAGCTAAGGAAAGATTGGTTATTATGGATCTATTCTTAATAACTAGAACCAATTTACTCATGAATATGTTGAATTACTTTTGCATCAATGATCAATTGCATGAATCAAGGTGGAAATAAATTCATTTGACTAGAAGTCTGTTTTATTGAATTTCAAATCAATTAATTTTTGTTATTTTTAGTATTGCTCTTTAACATAGTTTCCAAACCCCTTTTTTTTACTTAATTTTTAAAAAAGAGATAAATCATTATTCCTTGAGGAGACGACCTTACTCCACTGTGCTTTTCCGTTTTCATTGGCCACCAAGGCTAAGGATTGGCTCTATTATTTACCGTCTGGGTCCATAATCACATTGAATGAACTGAAAAAGTAATTCTTAGAGAAATTCTTCCCTGCTTCCTACCTTACAAACATCAGAAAAGATATTTGTGGAATTTGACAATTTAATGGAGAGACATTGTACGATTATTGGGAGAAATTCAAACAACTATGCGTAACCTATCCTTAACATTAGATTCTGGACCAGTTATTTATCCAATACTTTTATGAAGGTTTTCTACCAATGGATCGGAATATGATTGATGCCGTAAGTGGAGGAGCATTGGTGAATAAAACCAAAGATAAAGCAAGGAGTTTGATCTCTAGCATGGCCTCTGATGCATAATAGTTCAGAACTCAACAAGATAGCGCACCACGAAGGGTTAATGAGGTTGGTGTTTCTTCCACTGATCAAAGATTAGATGCTCTGACTTCTTTGATGGAAAAATTGGTTGTAGGACAAATTCAAAAGGTCAAAACATATGGTATTTTCTCTATAACTAGTCATGCGATAGACATGTGTCCAACTCTTCAAGAAGATCCCAATGAGCAATTAAATGTCGTAGGAAGATTTCCAGGACCACCATAAAAGAGATATGATCCCTACTCTAATCATTACAATCTAGGATGGTGAGATCACCCTAATTTTAGTTATAGTAATAAGCCACCAGGATTTCAGTCACATCCAACTCAAATGAGACCACTAATTCCACCAACTCAAGCATAATCATCTTCTAAGCTAGGTATGTATTTGGAAGAGATTGTGAAAAGTCTTGCTACTAACACTCAAACTTTTCAACAGGAAACGTTGGCTAATATCCAAAATTTGGAAAAGCAAGTGTCCAAATAGCCACAACCATGAGCAAAATAGAAGTTGGGAAGGGAAAGCTCCATGCTCACCTAATGCCATGACACTTCGAAGTAGAAAAGAGGTGTAAAGTCATATACTTAAGGAGTAAGCAACTAAAGAGCCTTATGCTGAAGAGAACAATGCCCCTTTAAATTAATCAACAAAGGAGGTAAGTAATGAGTCGGTTAACACTAAACCTAAAATTATGATTCCTCTACCTTTTCATAGCAGGTTGGCAAAACTAAAGAAAGAAGAGAAGGAAAAGAGAATTTTAGAGACCTTTCGTAAAGTTGAAATCAACATCCCTCTACTGGATGCTATTGATCAAATATGAAGGTACGCGAGATTTCTTAAGGACATATGTTCTAAAAAGAAAAGGCATGAGATTGAGGGAAAAATTGTAGTTGGTCAAAACGTGTTAGTTTTTGAGCAAAGGAAAGTGGCACTAAAGTATGGAGATCCAGTTATGTTTTCCATATATATATATTATTGGCACAACTAAAATCGAAAAAGCCATGCTTGATCTAGGATCTTCAATTAATGTCATCCCATTGTTAGCTTATAGCTTTTTAAATTTAGGACCAACGAAAGCAACCAATGTAGTAATTCAACTAGTTGATAGATCTGTAATTTATCCTAAAGGCATGATTAAAGATATTTTAGTTAAAGCGAATGAACTTATTTTTCCTGCTGATTTCTATAGTGTGGATATGGGTAATGATGTATCCCCTGATGCTTTTATTATTCTTCTAATAAGATCATTCATAAAAAAAACAAAAAGTGAGATTGATGTTGATTTAGGTATTTTAACATTTGAATTTGATGGAAATCTTGTCACTTTTAATATACCGGATGCCATGAAATACCCAGATGACCATGATTCTATTTTTCATGTCAATATGATTGATGCTATTGTGTGAGAGCATTTTGAAAGTGATTTGGTACAAGATAAGTTGGAGGTCGTTTTAAGGAATAATCTGACAGAAAGGAATGTCAAATTGGAGACTGAGATTGAGCTTAAAGAAGCTATTATAGTACTTTCATCCATACTAGAGATAAAATGCAGGTTAGTGAATAGTTGCATTCAGTTACCCACTATTTCTAAAAGAATTCTTCCTTCTGTTGAATAGGCTCCTAAGCTTGAGTTGAAACCATTACCTACATATCTCAAGTACGTATATTTGGGAGAAGGTGAGACCCTACTAGTCATCATTTCTAATGATTTGACCATAGTATAAGAGGAGAATTTTATACGAGTGTTGAAAGACTATGAACAAGCCATTGGTTGGACCTTAGCAGATATAAAAGGGATAAACCCTTCATTATGCATGCATCACATCCTCCTCGAGCCTGACTCCAAACCTGTAAGAGACCCTCAGCACAAGTTGAAGCCAATAATGAAAGATGTGGTGATGAAGGAAATTATGAGATTATTAGACTTAGGGATTATCTTCGCTATTTTTGATAGTCAGTGGGTAAGTCTAGTGCATATGGTTCCAAAAAAAATATGGCTTTACATTGCTTAAAAATGAAAGTAATGAATTGGTGCCTATGAGATTGCAATCTGGATTGTGGATGTGTATTGACTTTTCAAGTTAAATACTACCACATGGATGGATCATTTTCCACTCCCTTTCATTGATCAAATGCTTGAAAAGCTAGCAAGTAAATTATTTTTCTATTTCTTGGATGGATATTCTGGTTATTATTAAATTGTTATAGATCTGGAAGATCAAGAAAAAACAACCTTTACTTGTCCATTTGGTACTTTTACATATCAATGTATATCTTTTGGATTATACAATGCCCCTGGAACTTTTTAAAGATGCATGAAGAGTCTTTTCTCTGACTTGATTGAAAGTTGCATTGAAATTTTTATAGATGACTTTACAGTTTATGGAGATTCTTTCAATCATTGTTTTGATAACTTGTCTAATGTTTTGCAAAATTTAATTGATACCAACCTTGTTCCTAATTATGAAAAATGTCATTTTATGGTTAAAGAATGAATAGTGTTGGGTCATGTAGTTTCAACAAGGGGTATTGAGGTAGATAAGGACAAGGTCGATTTAATTGCAAATTTACCATATCCTACTAATGTTAGGGAGGTTCGTAGTTTTCTTAGTCATACAGGTTTCTACTAGAGATTCATAAAAGATTTTTCCAAGATCGCTCAACCATTGTCCAGATTGCTGCAAAATGATGTGATTTTTACATTTGGTGAAGATTTTCAAAGCAATTTTAAGACATTAAAGGCATTGCTCACATCTGCTCCAATAATACAACCCCTAAATTGGGATTTTCCATTTGAACTCATGTGTGATGCAAGTCATTATACTGTAGGGATTGTACTTGGGCAAAAATTCGAGAGAAATAGCCATATTATCTACTATGCATAAAGGACTTTAAATCCCACACAATGCAATGATACCACTATCGAAAAGGAGCTTTTAGCTATTGTATTTTCTTTTGAGAAATTTAGGTCTTATTTATTAGGGTCTAAAATTATGGTTTATTCTGATCATGCAGCTCTCAAATATCTCACGGAAAAGAAAAAGTCAAAGCCTAGGCTGATACAATGGATCCTTCTGCTACAAGAATTTAACAAGGAGATCAAAGATCGTAAGGGAGTTGACAACTTTGTGGTTGATCATCAAAGTAGACTAGTGCACAAAGAAGATCCCTTACCAATTTTAGAGTCCTTCCCAGATGAGCAATTGTGGTTTGTTCAAAGTAAACAAGGGAAGGAACCATGGTTTGCTAATATAGTGAATTTCCTAGTCACTGGTATGCTTCGATATAATTTGAATAATTTTTAGAAACATAAGATCAAAAGCGACGCTAAATATTATATATGGGATGAACCACATTTGTGGAAAATAGGTTCAGATTAAATTATTCGTAGGTGTGTGCCTAACGATGAAATTCATTCCGTTCTTACTTTTTATCATAAGTATGCATATGGTGGACATTTTGGTCCAAAAAGAATAGCTAGGAAAATTCTAGATAGTGGATTATATTGGAACACTCTCTTTAAGGATGCATATTTTATTTTGCAAAGGTTGTGAAAAATGTTAAAGAGTTGTTGTAGGATTTCTTAAATGTCACATCTTTAGTAGATTTGGGGTACTTAAAGCAATCATCAGTGGTCAAGGTACACATTTTTGCAATCGTACAGTGGAAGCTTTAATGCACAAATATGGAGTCCATCACCATGTAGTAACCATCTATCACCCACAGATAAATGGGCAAGCTGAGGTCTCCAATCGGGAAATTAAGAGTATCTTGGAGAAAACAGTTAATTGCAATCATAATGATTGGAGCTCATGTTTAGAAGATGCATCGTGGGCTTATCGAACTGGTTACAAAAACACCCCTCAGAATGTCACCATATTGGTTGGTTTTTAGTAAGATGTGTCATTTACTTGTTGAAATTGAACATTGTGCTTTTTAGGCAGGTAAGCAAGGCAACTTCGAGGCCCAAGCAGTGGGAGAGGAATGAAACTTACAACTCCAAGAGTCGGAAGAAATATAGTTATAAGCTTATGACAATGCTCGGACGTACAAAGAGAGGACCAAATAACTACATGACAAATTCTTACATCGGAAATAATTTATGGTAGGCTAAAAAATCTTACTCTACAATTCACGATTAAAGCTCATGGCTAGTAAGTTAAGGTGTAAGTGGACTAGATTGTATCTTGTTAGAAATATTTTAACTCATTGTGTTGTTGAGATTGAAAGGTTAGAGAATAGCAAAATATTTAAGGTAAATGGTCATAGATTTAAACCTTTCGTTGACAATTTTGATGTCTCTTTTATAGAGGGGATTCATTTCGTTAAACCCATTTATGAATCAATTTGAAGGACGAAAGTTGTGCCTAGCCAAAGACAATAAATGATTGGAAGGCAATCCAATCTTCTTTGATTTGCTCATTTAATTATTTAATTTTTCTCCTTTGCCTATTTCTTCTTTGCAAGAAAAATCAAATCAACCTACACCCACAACACAAGTAACAACCATACCATATTCAACTCCTCCACCATAACTTGTCCAGGGAAGTTTCTTTTCTTTATTTTTCTTTCGTTTTTTATTCTCTCCTCTCTTTTGTTAATTTTTGGTGTTCATTGTGATTTGTGTTATGTTCTTATTAAATTTTCTTTCCTTTTTATGTTTCTGTGCTTTATGTGTTACTACATTAAGGACAATGTAGATTTTAGGTGTGGGGGAGGGATTTCTTGATCTTTTTAAAAAATTGTTTTGTTTTGTAAGTTAATGTGCATTATTTTGTCGAACGGGGAAAGGATGATGGATTGTAAGCATGAATAGTAGTTTGGTGATATAATGACTATTTTTCCACAATGGTTGACAAAAGCCTACTTAAATAAGTGAGAATTGAGCCTTTAAAGAGCAATTACATTCTTTGTGCTCACATTGTTTTCTTGTTGAGTGTTGTCGCACATGGTTTGATCATTCTAGAACTTGCTCCATTATGCATTTGAGACCACTAGTGAATTTGGTGCATTAAAGTGACTAAAGGCATCTAGGATTAAACTATATTGGCTTTCTAAAACCTACCCCATATGTAATTTCCCCTAGTTAGCCAAGTTGAAGCCTTAACCTCTTTCTTTGACATAAAACCACAAATTTAGCGCAAGCCTTGTGTTTTGACCTTCGTTTTCAACCCGTTATTAAAGGAATGGAAAATTAGTTGCTTTAACTTATTGGTTTGTGGTTTGAGGTTGACATGTAATGGAAACATGTATGGTTATATTGAATGTAACATCCCGTTCTCATATTAAGAGTTAGAACCCACAAATACGCTGCATGTGAGATCAATGAGAGATCAAGAAAAATGCATTTTATTCTCATGCATATTGTTAGCATACACGCAAATGAATTAGAATTATGTTGCACATGTTTAAATGATTATACATGCATTCATTGACATTCTGGGTATAATTGAATTGTGATGCGATATTATTGAGAATTGTGAAATTGTTGCACTGATAATTTATTCGGAGAGTGTATTTGTTAAATTGGACTTTTGGAGAATTTTTAGGAATAATTTTCGAAAATGATAAATATTATTGGATTAGGAAAAATGCTAATTGGTAAGTAAAATGATGGATGAAAATAAAGATAAGAAACCAAATGATATTGGAAAATTCTGAAAATGATTTATGAAGATTTGGAGATGACTTTAGAATTTGTGAGAACATGTTATTGGGAAATTTTGGTGATAATTGAAATGAAAAGATTTGAGTTATGGAACTAGTTCAATAAGAACTAGTTAGTTGGGAAACTAACTAGGACTTTATGACTAGGACAAGTGTCCAAGTCTAAAGTTAAGTTTTCTTAACTTTGAAAGACTAGTTACTGTTCTTGTCTTCACCTCTCTTGTAGCTTTCTTCTCCTAAGTTACCACTTTTAAACAAAAATTTTCATCAAATCTTCACCAAAGAAAAACCTTTTTCTCGTTTATCCTTTTTCTATTCCCAACTTCAATTTTCTTTCGTTTTTCCCAATAAAAACCGAAACTTACCAACCTCTACAATAGTGTACGTGAGTTGCATGAAGTTTATGGATTCTTGAGATTTTGCAGATTTTGGAGCTATATCAAGTAAGTATTGTGTAAATCCTTTAGATTTTTTGTTTTATGAAACAAAAAAATGGTGATTCGTTGTCATGACATGAATAAGAGAAAAATAGACATTTCTTATGTTCACTGTGAATATAATATGAAAATGGGGATTTGTTGATTTTTCGGATTTAATGATCATTATGTTATAGTTAGTGTAGAAATGATTTTTGGAGTTGAAAGATCATAGAAAGCATGTATAACTAGGTGTAGAAACTTAGTTGAAGAAAACAGAAGTGAGGACTTTATTTTCACTGTGTATATATATATGCCTATACGTGAGTTTTGAGTATTTTAGAGATGAACAAAAGAATGAATTTAGAGTTGAAGAATAGTTGTAAGATAATGTTCTGAGATTAGAATGAATGAATTAAAATGAAAGCTTGAGGAAAAATTAAAGAGAATGCAGAAAATGAAAATGTAGGAAAATGACAGTGGAGAAAGTGCAGAATAATGGTGAACTGCATACATGACTGTTTTTTTCTGTTTTTTATGATTTTATTTAAGCATGGATTTTGGATTTTGTTGTGAAAGATTGGAGTTGAATGGAAGTTAAAGAGGAACATGCAAAATGTACTTGAAATGGAAAAAAATTACAGCAGCGGAAGATGGATGAAACGTAGAGATGGAAAAAATGAAGTGATTTTTTCTGGTTTTGAAATTTAGTATTAATTCCTTGTTTTTGATCTATTTTTGAGTGTGTTGGTTACATGGAAGTCGAAAATGTGATGAGACGAGTTAGAGAAGTTGATTAAAAAAAGAAGAAAATTTTACTGAGGTTTGGCAGGAGAAGAAGAATCGCTTTTTGGAGGAGAAAGAAGGAAAGTGCGATCGTGCAATGTTCAGGACAATCATGACTTTAAAAGGGTGAGTGAGCACGACTTCTTTGGCTGGGAAAAAATTCAAATGCCTTTTGATCTTTTGGCCATATCTTGCTCTCCCGACCCCCAAATGACATGGGACTTAAACCATTAGATTTGAAACATGTTGTTCTACATCTTCACCAAAAATTGTAGCCATCTGAAATCAATTGGGAGAGATTGAGTGATAAATGTGGGAAAAAATGATGAGAAGTTCTGGAAAATGATAACTGGAGTATTTTCATTAAACTTGCTTCAGTATTTTGACAATATCTTGTTCAGTAGTTAACCGAATGGGATGATTTTTAATTTGGAGGAAACTAGAGACATAGGATTACGAATTGTCTAAAGAGATCAAATTTTGATCAGAAATGTAAGGGATAGGTCTAGAAGAAAGTATTGCCAAACGAGTTCATTTTCATTTTCTGATTTGATTATGAACAGTAGACTCGAAAGTGTGTTCTCGGAAAAATTTGAAATTTTGTTAGTGATTATACACGGTCGTGAGTTAAGTTCCATGACCGTGACTTGTTTATGGAAGGGCGTGCATTTGGTTGCACTCTTGTGATTTAATTAACTTGTATTGCATGGCCATTACTTATTTTGAATTGAGTTAAACAACTCAAAAATTAATCCTTACATCTTTTGCCTATAACCTCTTCTTAAGACATCCAAATGAGTTTGGAATGGTGATTCTAATGGTTGTATTAAGGTATAAACCATAAGTATAAATGATACTTATGTGAGATTGGAAATATGAATGTTTACGTGACTAGAATAATAGAGTGATACCTAGGATTTTTATGAACATGCATCTATTCCATGGATACATTTGTGCATAAAGGAATACTTATAATTGTGTAATTAATAATGTGTGTGCAACGTGCGTATTACATAATTTTGATGTGCAAGATAAGCGTCCATATTTAGACGTTTCCAAAACATGGAAGCTAATGCTAATCTAGAGCGTACTGTGAGTCGACCTAGATGTTCTCATTTATTGTTTGTTATGTTTAAATTCCTGCTTTAAATTGCTATTGAAATTAAAAGTGATTGTGTTGATTTTAGACATTGAATGTTCAAGGAGTTTGATAAATGCATGAATAATAATAGAAGTACTCCTTTTATGTTAATTTGATGAAATATGTGATATACAAAATTGATTGTTAAATGCCAGACCAAGCTCTGAAGAGAAATATGAATATGCATATGAACAAGTGATTCTCAACTTTAATGTTGAATGTTGGACTATGGTGCAATGACTTGTGTAAAGTGAAATCAAGTAACTATGAAAAAGATGTGAATGTGATGTATTTCATTTCATGAATGCATGAAAGATAAAGGCTATTATGATGGGAGTATCCATCGAAAAAGAGCTTAAAGCTCAGATTTTGAAAAAAGAGCTTAAAGCTTAGAAAGTGTATAAAAGCCAAAGGCTCACTATGTAGAAATGAGCCTGATATCTCCAACAGATACGAGATGGTTATTATGAGCCTGGTATCTACAATTGATATGAGACAATTATAAGAACTCGATCACAACAATAATAAATCGAAAGTGAGTCTTATAAGCATTACATATGCATTTGATGTGTATGATGTGAATAATTTGACTGATTTCTGAATATAAGACTTGTTTCAAGTGAATGTGAAATTATGTGACCAGTCTGATTATTAATGAAATGACATGAATTATGTGAATATATGAACTGTATGTGTTATGTAATTGAGTGAGCCATCGAGGATGGTCATTCATTGAGTTCGCAAAACTTACCCAAAATTTTGCAATATTTTTCAGGCTTAAAAGAGTTACCCTGTTGGAAAAATGGGAGTATAGCCACTACATTTAAGTAAGACGTAGAGGTCGGGATCAATTTGCGTCTGCATTTGTATTTTCTTTTTTTGTATAAATTTGCGTATTTCACAATTTTTGTATCATGTGTATTTGAATATGTTTCTGTATGTAGTAACTTTCCAAATTAGAAAGGTTTTGCAAATGAGATTGATCAAAGTGTAATAATAAATGGGATTTTGATGTTATGAAAGAAAAGAATGGGACCAATTTGTTTAGTGATTTCCGCGTATGCATATGTTATTTAAAAAAATTGTACCTAGTTTTCAAGAATTGACTGTTCTAGCATGCTACCTTTTCGGGATTCGCACTAGGACATCACTCAGGATTTTGGGTATGCCTCTTGCGAGAGTGGGGTGCTAAATTTTGGTATTAGAGCCCAGAATTAGTATCTTACATGGACGTTTTCGAAATATATGTCAAGTTATATGCATTTTTATCATGTCATAGCAAACAGTAGCAACTGATCCTTAGTTTAAGTCGCATGTGTATAAGTCACACGTATGAGCACGTGTTCAGAGTTTAAGTTAATAGACTTAGTGAGAAGAGTGATGCTCTTTCATAAAGTGAGAAAACGACAATTTATGGATACTTAGAAATGATAAATAGTATCGGGTTCTATATATTAGATAAAATTTTACTACATTTGTATTTGTGGTTATATTGTTGAACATGATATTAATATTGTACTATGATGGTATACCCTTGAATGAGATATAGACGTGAATGTATTGTCAAGGATTGATTGAGGAAAATAAGGATATAAATAAAAATGATGAGATTAAAGTGTATAAGCCAAGTTGAAAGAAAATTTTTTTTCTATAACCTTGAAAGGTTAAAATTGGACTCAGAATGTTTGTGTGATTATCGTGATAAGAGTTTATAATTCAGTATAAGAATATGTCTATGGAATTGAGACTAGAGTTTCATAATAGTTATGCTTCTATAATTCTAAATTGATTGAGAATATACATGTAGGGGATGAAATAAATGACAATAGGAAGATGAGATAAAGAAAAAGATGATGAATCAAATGAGAAGAGTCAATGCACCCAAT
>JANSVA010439054.1:0-18022 GCA_025504915.1 Erythroxylum reticulatum | reverse complement strand
AGTCATTGCTTCATTTCTATTTTAAGTTGACTTTGAATCTTCAATATTATCTTTGCTTGGAGCTAATTGACGAAATATATGATTACCAAGATACTTCCGAATTTTGTAAAATAAATAAGGTAAGTTCATAAACAAAGTTTCTACAAGAAAGGAAGCATTTATTCAATGATTTTATTTCCTCTTAAGAATTAGATCGGTACCTTCAAAAGGAAATAAATAAATCTTAAATTTTGAAATATTATATGGTCATCATCAAAACCATTAATAAGCCTAACAATCTCCCCCTTTTTTGATGATGACAAACCATAATAGATAATAGATATATTTTCAAATTTTAAATAAGGAAAATAGATTTTGAGAAATACCTATAAACATTATAAGTTCATAAGTTCTTACTAATTGGAAGGAACCTTTCCTTTCAACCATATAGACGTCACGACAAAACATATCACATATTATATCATCAATTCTCATGAAACTATATCAAATATCATATATCAAAATATATCTTCTTAATTCTCCCCCTTTATCATTATCAAAAAATTGAGGGAAAAGAATAAATTAGCCAAAAAATACCAACAGAGTTATTGAAGAGATATATAACATGTCATGCCCAAAATCATGCAAGAAAAATATATCATCAACTAACTCTTAACTCTCCCCTTGTATTAGAGCTGAGAATTCTTTACAAAAAGATGTAATTATAGCACCAAACTAAGATAAAAGGTCATTCTCTCTTTCCAATATGAGTAGATGTTTCCAATGAAATAAGAAGGCTTTGAGATGGATTGTCCATCAAAACATCTCAAGTTGTTTGCCATGATCTATCACGTGCTGTAAAACATAATAAATGTGAAGCCTTGCTCTAATACCAAATGATAAAGCAAACACACGAAAGAGATACTTTTAATTCAAATAAAACGACAAGGGCCTGTCGAAGTTTAAAATAGCAATAGGAACCCACAAAGCAAGAGGAGCCTGCTATACAATAGGAACCTATTTAAGCACTAGGAGCGTGTTAAATGATAGAAGTTTGTTAAATGACAGGAGCCTGCTAAAGGATAAATCTAGTTAAGACAATATAAAACAGAAGGTGCTTGTTAAAAAGAAAGAAACCTTTAGCAAGTTGAAAATAGAAGGAGCCTACTATAACAGTGAAGGAGACTCTTTTTGAAATGAAAACACACATAATATAATGCGAAAATATAAAAGTTAACAGAAGAGAGAGAAGGACGCAGTCAATTTATATTGATTTGATTTATAACCTAAGCCTACGTTCTGTCCCCAAATAACCAACTTAAGTGTTTTACTATGAAAATCCAGTAATAATTTGATGAGCCTCTTCAAGTTCCTGAGTACATATTTTTGAAGGTTTTCTAACCTTCCACACTAGTACTATTTATCAAGCCTTTACAAGCTTATGAGTGCATAATTTTCAAGGTTCTCCGACCTTCCACACTAGTAGTAATTTGCTAGCCTCTATAAGCTCTCAACAAATGAAGAAGTAATTTGATCCATATGAGCTTTAAATATCTTTTTTAAAAAGAATTGTCACTTTCTAAAACACAAGAGATTTTGATTAAGATATGACTTTTGGGAATATTGATGCTTCTAAAGTATTTCAAAGATTCTAGCTTTTGTCCTCCCATTTGCAAATTGCAGTGGCTTTTCTTTAAATAGGAATTTTCTTTAACTAGTTGTTGCTTCATTTCTATTTTAAGTTGAATCTGAATCTTCAATATTATCTCTGCTAGAATCTTGCAAGAATCAACTGTTAAGAGAAATCTAGAGCTAATTGATAAAATATATGATTAGTAGGATCCTTCTTGTAACATCCCGTTACCTGCGAGGAAGTTAGAATAGTAAATATGAGTGATTAATGAGAGAGTGGAAATGCATTTTTCATGCTCATGCATAATATGTCATACACATACACATGAATAGTGAAATTTTTGCACATGAAAATAATTGTACATGCATTCATGGATAATTCCGAGTATAATTGGATGAGTTGTGTTATTTTTTAGAAATTGAATTTATTTATATTATAAATATTATTGATTAGTGGAATTGTTGTATTTTTGAATTTTGGTGGAATTAGGAATAATTTTTAAAAAAATTTGAAAAACAAGAAATAGGAATTAACGATATTTGGAGATAATTGGATTGTAAAGATGGGAGATAAAGAGATTAGTTCCAAAGGAACTTGGTTAGAGCTTTGACATTAGGAAAGTGATAAGTGTCACTAACTTAGTAAGTTGCCTTTATAATTTTGTCTGAGAGTGAGTTATGATCTCTGAGAGTTAAAAGACTACGTGATTGGAAAGGTGTACTTCAAACAATTTTCCTAAGTTTCCTTCTTTTTAGTCACCTTCTTCAACTTTTCTCCCAATACACAAAGTTTTTCATCAAAAATCCCCCAAAATTTAACTTTTTTTTCCTTATCCTATAGCACTCCCACTTTGATATCGGTTTCTTCTTCCCTAAGAAAGAACCAAAGCTGGTCAATTTACACAATGGTGTACGTGAATTTGCATGGAGTTACGGCTTTGGGATAGTTGAGGATCCTGGAATTTTAACGAGTAAGTATTGAGTAAATTCGTTAGAATTGTGGATTTATGAAATAAATTTGATGAAAGTACTATCATTTGCATGATCATGGAATTTATGTACATCCTCATAAACACTGCACTAATAAGATGAGAAATCTGAATACAATGTTATTTAGTATTTGATGGACTGTTGGCGATCAGGTGATGTAGAAATGACTTTTAGAGTTAGATAGAGAAATAAGATGGAGTATGAGGTTAGTGTAGAAGATTATTTACAAAAAGGATGATATGCTCTGTTTCTTCACTATGCATATATATGTGTGTGTGTGTGTATGTGTATATATGTGAGTAGATGAAAGCTTTAGAGATGATTAAGAAAATGATTTTTTAATTTGAAGAGTAGTTGTCGAATGATGGTCTGAAATGGGAATGAATGTATAAATAGAAATTGGAAAGAAGATAGACAATATGGACAATAGTTAAAAATGCAGAAAATGTGACAGAGCATAAATAAGAGGAACCATGAATTTTTGGATTTTGATAGTTCTTGACTAAATCTGCATATTTAGGGGTAGTATGAAATTATGGTGAATGAGTTGAATGGGAGTGGAAGACTAGAAATAAAAGTTTGAAGTGTTGGATTTTAGAAAATGTAAGTTTGGAATTTTTGGATATCGGAGTCAAAAGTTATGGTTTTTAAGTGGAGATGCTCAGAAGTTTAGGGTGGATCATCTTGTGAAGACGTTTCATCTAGTGAGGACGAATCGTCTTATGAAGACACTCCGTCTGGTAAGGACGGATCGTCTTGTGAAGATGCTTCATCTATTGAGGATAGATCATCTTATGAAGACACTTCTTCTAGTGCGGACGTATCGTTTGGTGAAGACATTTCGTCGTGTCAAGGCGTTTCGTCTGGTGAGGACGGATCATCTTGTGAAGACACTTCATCTGGTGCACTATTCATATGATCCTATTGTCTAGTCCCATTTTTGACCCTATAAAAGATAGAATTTGCCATCAAAGTCTTCATAAAATTGTAGTCTAGAAGTCCTCTTCGAAACTATTCAAAGAAAACCTCAATCTGAAATCTCTAGTGAAAATTATGCTCATTGTTCCGAGATAGGTACAAAGTGATTAAGGACATGAGCATGGTTGATTCTTTTGGCCATAACATCATAACCCAAATACCAAATGAAGTGAATATTAGACCAATAGATTCCTAACACATTTTTCTACCTCTACACAAAAATTGGTAGCATTATGAATCGAATTGAAATAGGGTGATCAAATGAAAATGTGGAATCCGTTGAAATAGTGTGAAGAGGAATATCTTACTGAACATACTTCAGTATTTTGATTATATTTGGATCTGTAGGATTCCAAATGAGATTATTTTTAGCTTGGAGTAAACTATTAAAATATATCTACAAATCATATGAAAATTCAAATTGTGATTCTATCTCTAAGATGTTCAATTTTTTGCTGGAAGTTATATATAGTCTATTGTTTTGGATAAGAGCAGTCAAAAAATGTTAGAGGTATATCTTCCAAATTATTGAACCAAATTGAGTGATTTTGGTGTCAATAGAAACATAAGACATATAGGAACACTTTCCTAGAGAGATTATGACCAAATTACATCAGTTTCATCTTCTCATTGAACATGAACTGTAGACCTAAAAGTTTGTCTAAGAAAAGTCTAAAGTGATTTAATGAGAAATGAATTGTGAATTTAATGGTGTTAGTGAAGCATAAACCTAAGTACAAATTATACTTAGATGGGTTTTGATATGAGAATGATTTAATGATGAAACTAATGGATAAATACCCGAAATTGTCATGAACATTCATTGTACATATTTTATTACAAACATGTGCATTATTGAACACCTATAATTGTACGAATTGTGATATATGTGCATATTATTTGATTTAGAGGAGCAATTGGAACGTCAACCTCCAGAAGTTGATGGAACTTCCTAGCTTTAGCTTCAGAAGTGTACTATGAGTAACCTAGACGGTTTCTCTCAATTGTTGTTTGCTTAAATTCTACTATGAATGATAAATGAATGTGAATTGAATTATGTTGAATTCCAGACAGAAGATCCGATGAATATAATGCATGAGTGAAATATTGAAGTGCTCCTTGTATGTGAATTGGATGAAATATCTGATACATGATTTGGTTGTTAATTGCTAGACTTAATTCCGAAGGAAAGTGTGATTATGCATATAAGTGAAAAAAAAGTGATACTCAACTCTAATGTTGAATGCCGGACTAAGGTCCAATGATATGTGAATGTGAGTGAATGAGAATATACAAATATAATTGAGGCATTATATTTCATGAATGCATGAAACATAATGGCAGTTGTGACTAAAGTAGCCACCGATCAAGGCTTAAAGCTCAATGTGTGAAAAGAGCCTCGAGCTCAAACAATGATTAAAAGCCTAAGGCTCACTATATAAAATGAGTCATGTATCCTCGTTGGATAAGGAATAGTTAGTAATGAGCCCAGTATCCAAAATGAATATGGGACAGCTCAGGTACTCGGTCACAACGACGTAATAATTGTAAAAAGTGTCTCATAAGCATTTCATATGCATTTTGTTAAGTATGTTTGCTGGATTGAAATGCCGAATTTGCTTATGCTTAAGTGAAAATGTGATACTGATGTGAAGTGCAATTTTTATGAAATATTTGTTATGTGAAATGATGTGTTGTATGAATTAAGTGAACCATCGATGACGGTTACCTCACTGAGTTTGCAAAACTCACCTAAAATTTACAAATATTTTTAAGGATCAGAAGAATACCCTGTTAGGCAATGGGAGTATACCTACTACATACAAGTGAGAAATAGAGGTCAGAATCAGTTCGCATCTACATTGTATTCCTTTATCTTCATACTGAATTGTATTTTTCACAAATTTTGTATTAAGGAATGTATTTTGAAATTATTATACAATGTGTATGTGAATGTAATCATGTTGTATTGACATTATGATTATGACTGTTTTGTTTCTGGAATGGGCCCTAATGATTAACAAAATTCTGACGATTTGAAAAATGTTTATGGAATAAAGTATGCCCTATTTTGTTTGCATTAAAAAATTTTATAATGAGTTTTGACTAATTAAGTGCTCTTGCATGCCACCCTCGTGGGGCACAGTCTCGGATGTCGAGCACGTGTCTTGCGGGAGTGGGTGCTACACTTCTAGATTTTGTAAAACAAATAAGTAAAGAATGTTTTTGCAAGAAAGGAAGCATTTATCCTATGATTTTATTTCCTCTTAAGAATTATATCGTTACCTTCAAAAAGAAATAAATCAATTTTGAATTTCGAAATATTATATGGTCATCATCAAAACCATTAATAGGCCTAGCAAAGTGCTCTACGACATAATCACTTATGTTATACATTACATCTAACGAAAGCCTCCAATTTGGCTGTTGAATAATTGGTACAGATGTTAATAAAATTTTCAACTTATCAAACACATTTTTACATTCCTCACCAAACTTGAAAGTCATCTCTTTCTGTATTAATTTGTAAATAGGTAATGTGATGTAGGAAAAGTCCATAATGAATCACTGGTAAAAACTTGCATGTCTAAGAAAAGAACGAACTTCCTGAACACTAATAGGATAAGGAAGAGATTGAATAACATTGATTTTAACCTTTTCTACTTCCATGCCTTTAGCTAACACGTGATGCCCTAAAACAATATCTTATTTTAATATAAAATGACAATTTTTGAAGTTTAAAACAATGTTAGTTTCCATAAATCTTTGCAACATAAGTGTCAGAATATGCAAACAATAATCAAATTAATCTCCATACACCATAAAATCATCCATGAAACTTCTATAATATTTTTGACATTAATTTGAAAATATACTTACTATACATCATTGAAAAATAGCTGATATGTTACAAGCTCCAAATGGCATTTGTCAATATGCAAAGTTCCAAACATGCATGTGAATGTTGTCTTTTCTTTAACTTTCAGAGCAATTATAATTTGAAAGTGTGCTAAAAACCATTTAAAAAATAGCAGTAAGCTCAACTAGCTAACTTCTCTAAATTTGATCAATAAATGGTAAAGAAAAATGATCCTGACCAATTATCACATTTCATTTTTTATAAGTAATACAACCTTCCACCCATTTTGGACTTAGGTGGGTGCCAATTCATTATTTTTTATTTCTTTCTACTATAATGTTATTCTTTTTGGGAATGACTTAAATAAGGCTTACATATTCACTATCTAAATTCAGATAGATCACTCTAAGTTGAAGAAACTTCATAATTTCCTTCTTTACTACCTCCATCATTGTAACACCCCACTCCCGGTTGACCGGAACCCGATATCGATAGTGATATCCGAGTCCGTGCCCCACGAGGGTGGTGTGCTACATCACTAAACAATCAAAAGTCAATATAAATCTTTTTTTTACGAATATGCGCAAATCAATAATCACAAATTTGGGCCCACTTTTATTCAGAAACATTTCGTTTACAAGAGTTGCCAATTTTTTTTTTATACCAGAATTTCGATTAGCTCAATCCGAAAACGAAACATATTACACTTTAATCACATGTACCAATTTCTAGGGTTCAAACCTTTTTGTAAAGAAACGGGATGTTACAATCATAGGTTGATTTAACCTCTTCTATGGTTGTCTAATTAGTTTCACTCCCTCCTTTGACAAAATCTGTTGCATACATGTAGAATGACTAATTCCTTTAATGTACACAATAGTCTATCCAAATATTATTTTGTGATTTTTCAACACCGACAACAACTTTTCTTCTTTCTTAGTCTTTAGTTTGCTACAAATAATGAAAATTAAGGTCCCTCCTTCTCCAAGGTACAAATACTTTCAATGATTTGGGAGTGGTTTTTATTTCTAACTTTAGTTCCTATAAAATCAATGGCAGGAGTTTTTCATTAGGAAACTCTAAATCAACATAATGAACCTTACTTACCAATTTCAGGCCCTTAAAATTGTTTAGTCTTGCCAATATTCCTGCAAGTTAAGACTAAATTTTAATTCACTATTTTCTTTAAAAAGGTATTGATATGTGGCTATCTCCAACTCATCTATTTCTTCCAGCTCAAAAACATCCTACACTAATGGATAAATTAAATTAATTGTATCAACATTATAATCAACATCAGGGTACTTCAATACATCGTGTATGTTAAATTGCACAAAGTCCCACATTACATTCCATAGTCAATGTACTATTATGAACATTGATTTTTATTTTGTTAGTTTTAAGAAAAGGTCTTCCTAACAAAATAGGTGAAGATTGACCATTAATTTACATGTCTAACACAAAAATTTGAAAGACAAATAAACTTATCGTTAAATTGAATAAGAACATATTCACCTAATGCCTTAGGATATGTATTAGATCGATCAACTAATTAAATCATTACACCAATTTTTCTAAAAATCTAAGATTTAAAGCTGAGTTGATGGAATATTGAATATAATTAATGGATGTTTCTAAATCTAGCATGGACTTGTCAATACTATTTCCACTTATTATTTAAGGAATGTAACATATACATAGGTCCTTGCATCTTTCAAGGACGCTTTTTATAATAATTACTAAAACAGGTTCTCCTACCTTAATCTTTTTATGTCTTTTAAAACCTTGCTCCTTTTCACTATACACAACTCCTTCAAAAATTTAACACAATGAGGAACTTGTTTAATAGCATATAATTTACATTACATTCATATTTCTAGTTATCTGCTAAAGCTTTGTAAAAAGGAGGAATACGTTCATTTTTAATTAAAGGACTTTTACATTGCAATTCTTTAGGAGTTTCAGTTGTCCCCCCTTTTCTTTTTGTGATGATGTAAGTGGTCTTTTGTTTGAAAGCTCTAATTCCTTTTCGTTTCTTAATATAATTGCATAAGCATCTTTTTTCGGATTTAAAACTATTTGAGATTGAAGTTTACTATAATTTTACATCTCTAAATTGTTAATTGTAGTAGCCATCTAACTCATCTAACAATCCAAATTATAAATGTCAATCTTAGTTTCTTGTTGAAATTTAACAATATTAGTAGCTAACGTTTTAACAATGTCTTCAAAAGATATACATGAATCATATGTTTAAGTTTGTTGCAACTGCCTTAGAGGATGAAGTTACTTAAATTGTTGAAAATTAGTCGCTCATTAATTTACTAATGCATTACTATATTATAATTTCGAATGGTCTCTCTACTAAGAGTCATATATGTTCAAGTATAGATTATATTGATATTATGGTTGTCTAAAAAAACATTCTCCTGTATTTACTTGTTCATCAAATTTTCTAATAATGTTGGACATATATCAATTAGGTGTCCAAGTACTGACCATATTATAGCACCCCCTTACCTTAGGGTACATACCAGGATGCCCTGAGGATATTCCGGTATATAACCTATGATAATGGCGTGCTACAATCAATCATCACATTCACTAACATGGAATCAAAAATCTTTACTCTCTTATGATTAAGAAAATCACAATAATTTAAAACCCAAAATTTCCTCATTTCATTTCATAAAAACTGGAGATCTACAATGTGTCTTCAACATTCCTTATATGTATATCATCATAGCGTAGTACAAAAGTGATATATGAAAGAGGAAATACAAAAAATCTATCTAACTTGTCCAAAACCCAGCTGACCGACCTTTGAGCCATGACTTCGCTTCCCAAGTCATAAGTCTACACTGCTTGTAGCGTCTCTTAGTAGCTAGAGTCGTCTCTCAATCCTGAAAAGTCAATGTTACAATTTTGGTGAGTTTTGCAAACTCAATGAGATAACCATCATCGATGGTTCACCTAATTCATGCATCACATCAATACATATAACATATCATTTCAAATCTTTTTTCATATTCATAAAATATCAAATTTTAACTTTAAGAACACTCAGTATAATCATTTCATTCATGTAAAATACACATATCAATTTTGAATGCAATGTACATGAAACTCATTTTCATTTATTATTTTCGTTATGACCGAGTGCCTTTTTACTAGCTGATATCCCTTAATGGATATTGAGCTATGTCAAATTATGTTCCACATCCCTTAGTGGATACCGAGTACATTCATAACCAAGGATGAGGCCCTAATCACAATCTGAGCTTTAAGCTCTTTTTTACTGGTAACTTCGGTCATAACTTCCCTTTATCTTACATACATTCATGTATTGAAATATTTCACATATCAATTTCTCAATCACTCACATGCTTGCATATTCACATTCAGATCATAATTTTCATTGGATCTAAGGTCCGACATTTAACATCATTGTTGAGTAACATTTATTTTGTCACATTCACATACAAGTAGCACTTCCTATACATTCCCGAATAATAACTCCTCAGACATTTTATTGTCCGGAATCAACACTCAAATCACTTTCATAATTTAAACAAACAAATAATTGAGGCCATCTAGGTTACCCACAAGTCACTCCCGAAGCTAATGCCTAGAAGTTACGGCAACGTCTGGAGGTTAACGTTCTTGTTGCTCCTCTATATCAAATAATATATACATATATCACAATTTGCACAATTATAAGTGTTTAATAATGCACATGTATGTAATGAAATATGTACAATGCATGTTCATGACAATCCCAGGTATGTTTCCATTATCCTAATCACATAATCAATCCTATCTCAAAACTCACTTAAGTATCATTTGTACTTAGGCTTATACCTCAATAAAACCATTAAAATCACAATTCATTTCTCACTGTATCACTTTCAGATTTTTCCCAAAAACTAACTTTCGGGTTCTACTTTTCTTAATCATTTAAACAATGAAAATGAAGTAATATGGCAATACCCTCTTCTAGAGAAATGTTCTCCCATCTCTTAATTTTCTAATTTGGTTCAAAAGTCTAAAAGTTATTCTCCCAATATTTTCATATTGTTCTCATTCTAAAACAGTACACCAGATTCCAGTTCCATCCATAAATTGAAAGTTTCAAAGTCTGAATTACAATTCAACTTCTGTTTATTATTTGTATTCCTATGTGTCTATGTTACTCCAAAACAAAGATCATCTCATTTGGACTTCTAGAGAAGAAGTTATAGTCAAAAGAAATAGTACTGTTCAGTTTGCAATTTCTCTCAAGTGTTCAGACCAAAAATCAAGTCACGGGACTATTGGAGAGCACAGTGACTTGATGTGAAAAATAAACATCATTCTAGCAATTTAACTCACGGGGTGAGGGATAAATAATACGGGCTTGCATGAATCATAGGTGTGAGGAAAAGTCACGGGTGTCATAGGTAAGGACAAAAATGTTGTGAACACACTCTGTCAGACCCATCCCACGTTTTTCACTACATCTCTCTCAATTGATTTTTTATTGCTATGATTTTTTATTAAGAGGTAAATTAATGTGTTACGAGTCCAATGGTCTAAGCCTAATGTCATTTGGTGGTTAGACGAAGGAGATATAGCCAAAATACTGATGGATGTTCATCAGCCTCCAACCTTATACATGATCGTGAGTTGGCCATCGACTTTCAGAGTCGCGATCGTTCTACTCTTCAGTTTTTTTAAAGGAAAGTCACGATCATACTTAATCAAGATTGCAATTTCCTATCCATTTTCCACAAAAATGCTGCGTTTCCTCCAAAATGTTGCGTTTCTTCTTCGTCTTTCGACACTTTGCAACCTATCCTCTTCCTTCTTTTCTCTTAAATTCTTTATTTTCTTCCAAACCAACTTCCCTAACTCATCCTAACCACATTTTTGACTTCCATGCAACCCAAAACATTCAAATACAGATCAAAAACAAGAAAAATAACATCTAACATCAAAAACTAGAAATTCTCCATATATGTCTCATTTTTCTGCTTTCTGTTCAACTTCTTCTTTTCGTTTGCTTCTTTTTTTTGGTTAAACTCTCATTTTTAGTCCATTTTCGACTCCCATTTTACTCAAACATTCATAAACAAAAATCCAAAATCCATGCTTAAACGAAACCCTCAAAAATAGAAAATGACCATTCATGCATTTCCTTTATTTTCTGCTGCATCTTCCATTTCTCCTCTAATTATCATTTCACCGTTCACTTTCATCTATAAACATCACCATACACCTATATTTTAACTCTGAATTCATTTTTTTAATGATCTCCTAAACACCACATAACTCACATACGCACAACAATAACACTTATTCATGTAACACTAAAACAAAGCATATATAAGAATATCAACTTTCATAATTTTTGCATTAATTTTATACACATTTTCTATGTTCTATCAACTCCAAAAATTATTTCTACACTAACTTATAACACAATGATCATCAAATATGAAATGACAATATATCCAGATTTTCATTTTATTTGCACAATATTCATGAAAATCGCCACTATTTTCATAATTATGCAATTTCTAATAAATCATCAAATATCAACAATCCCTAATTTTCATGCAACTCGCGTACACCATTAAAGGGGTTAACAAGCTTCGGTTTTTCTTAAGGCAAAGAGAAGCAAACTAAAGTTGGGAGTAGCAAGGAAATAGATCAAAACAAGGTTTAAATGTGGTCGAGTTTTCCATGCCCTACCACACTGGATCCTATCAGAACTTCGAAGTTAAATATGCTAGGGCAAGAGCAATACTAGGATGGGTGACTTCCTGGGAAGTTCTATGGGAGTAGTGTCCTAAAAAAGCCTACATGCTAGAAAAGGAAAACCGTGCAGGTGTTTGGCATAAAGGCATTGGCCCAAAGTAGACAATATCTGCGAGCGAGTGGTCTGGGCTATTACACATATTCCAAAAACTTTTACTGCTTTCATTTTTCCTTTATCCAATTGACAAAAAAGAGAGGTTAGTTCATCTAGTTCGTCTTTCAAAGGAAGAAATGTTTTCCTCATTTACATATCATGATGAGTGGTCTGTTCTAGTTCTATATTGTTATGAGCATGTTAGCAACTAACATATAAATTGACTTCAAGTTTTTTTTACTAATGCTACACTGGTAACAGAACATATCATATCTCCATTAGTAGATAGAATACCTTTGTTGAAATATTGAATGATAAGTTAATCGCTAATTGGTTATGTAGACAACTTATGCACAACTTTTTTAAAACGCTTTTAATACTCATACAAATTTTTACCGTTATGTTGTTTAATCTAGTAAATTTTCTTTCTGATATTAGCAACTCTCAAAGCTAGAAATTTTTTCCTAAAATAATCTTTTCATCTTTTTCCAAGTGGTGACAATTTAAAGAAAATGAAAAAGCTCTCATTTTTATTTGTTTCTTTATCACTCCGTTAGGTTTCATACTATACGAAATTCCTTTAAATTTTTGCAAGGTCCTCTCCTATAGAGCTATGAAAAGTAGGTAAAATATAGATTAGTCTAGATTTTAACTCAAAAATAATATTAATATCTAAATTTGGAAAAGTAATATAATGAGGTTATTGATTCAAATCTAGAGCGACCAGTTCTCACAAAGTCTTACGTTAAATATGATTTTTGTTATTTTAGCAATTTTATTATTTCTCTAATTCCAAATTTTTCTTCTTTACTTAGCTTTTTTGTAGTTTTTATGATCTCCAAATTATAATGTAAATCATCTTGCTTCGAAGATCTTGTAAAAAATATACAAACTAGGAATTCCCTAGTAACAACACCAAAATACAATGATGCTACCAAGTGTACCCTAAATTAAATCCTAAACTCCTGCAATAAAACAAATGTATTATAAGAAAGTAAGAATCGATCCTACAAAGAATTCAAGTTTATCAATTATTACGAAAGAGATATTTAATGAAATAGGGGTTGTTACAATACACAATTTTGTGAAAAATAAAATAAAATAAAATATATAAATAAAAAGAAAATTATTAATAAGGTAAAGCTTGAGTTACAGTCACATCTATCATTGGAACTATAATTGATCATTGATTAAAAGAAATATTTTTTCATCAATCATATATTTTATGCAATATTAAATCATGTCTTTTCTTAAGATTAGTTAATTAAAATCATGTTATTAAATTAACCCTTGTTGTTTAACAACCTTAGAAATGATCTAAAATTTAATCAGACAATAGCATTAATAAAAGAAAGACCATCAAAGCAAGATAACATAACATTTTTTTTGCATTAAAATCTAGTTAAACGTATTTCCTAAAAGTTAACACTTTTCAATATAGTAAATTAAAAACTACTATTTGCTACAATTATTAAATTGAACTTTTACGTATTCAATATTTAATCCATCAAATGATCATTTTAATCAATAAACTAATTGTGCATATTGTAAATCAATAAAAAGTAGTCATAAAAAGTACCTAAAAATAATTTAATATAGGAATGAATAAAGCACTTAGCAATAAAACCCAATTATCTCCCAATTTATAATGTTTTGAAGGCTTCAGCTCCCTTCAATCAAGTTAAAAAAAGATTAGCAAATAATGGTTATAACTACTACTAACATTTATAAAGAAAATTAACATTTACCAAAGAGAGGAAAAGTGAATATTATGAAAAACTAGAAAGTGGAGATGAAAATCATGGAACAAATTTCCTCCTTTACTTTCGTCCTAGTTATAGTCACTTTAATCCCATGTTTTATTGTTGTCGAGATTTTTTTATTTTAATTCTTTGGCTCCCATAAATGATAACTTCTTTGATTGCCACCCAGACTTGGTCAAGATAAGGTTTAAACAACTTTTAACACATTTTTCCTTATAAATTCAAAATCTGAAAGTTGTAACTTTCATTGAATGTGCCCACGCCTAATCTTAAAAAATGTTGTTGTCAACTTTATCTTGATAACTATTTGTTATTTTATGGTGCTTTGATTTGTTTAAGCTTTATATTTTCCAAAGATCATTCGAATACAAAAGATAAGCTAAACTTTAAGATAGCATTATTAATAATAATAACATAAGGGAATTAATGTTCAAAATAATCATCTTTAAAGTTCTTATCAGTGACTCACTCTTACTTCCAATATTCCTTTTCTTATTCCTACCTCTCTATTAAGCATACCTAAATATGATCTGTATTCATATATGTCAAAGATGATTTTTAGTTCTCTACCATAAAATATAATATTAAGAAAATTTTCATATGAATTAGGTAAGGAAAATAAAATTAATATGGCTTGATCTTCATCCTCAATTTTAACCTCATCACTTTATAAATCTAATAAAATTCGATTAAAATTATTAATGTGAACTTTTGCTTGTGTACTTTCTATTATCCACAAGGTATATAATGACTACTTTTGATATAAATGATTCTTAAGTGATTTCTTCTAACAATTACTTTCAAGTTGTTTTTATAATGAATCAATAATTATTTCATCAACCACCTTTCTTATGACCTCATCTTCTAAACTCAACAGTATTCATTTGTACACCTTTGATAGAATCTCTTTCTTCTCCTACGCTACAAACTCTCCTATAATTTTTCTTCTCTTTCTAATGTTGTTGCACATCCCTATTAAACAAGAACAACTCTCATCTTTATCTTTGATAATAAATTATTCAATCCATTAAATTGATTAATATCAAACTTGTGAAAAATTTTCTTCATAATAAACCCTAGATTCACAAAGGAACCATGTGCTCTGATATTTAATTATTGAGATACCAATTGCTCTTGTATTAAAATATCACATAAACAAAAGATATATAAGAAGAAAATAAATGAAGAAAAAGCCTATAATTTATGTGGCTTGACCAATGCTGTCCTCCATTCACAGGTAAAGAGATAAACTTATAAGGAAAAATAATATGACAACAACCTTCATAAGTACACACCCGTATAAAACCTTAATTAAGATAATTATAAAATAGAATTACATTTAAGAATTTTAGTGATAGTATAACTCTATTTTGTATAGATGCTTAATGTCATTAAAAATTCTACTTTGACAAAAGTTTAAAATTAGTAAAATTCTACTTTGCTCATCCTCGTATTTTATATCACAAGTTTGATGTCTTACCCATTCTTAATATCGAAATTATTCTACTTTTCACTTCTCGATCATTTCAACTAGCACGAATGTAGTACTGCTCCCATATCCGTATCCAGCATCAATTAGCTTCTATAATTTCATTATTCATCGAAATTCAAAATATATCTTATAAATTATGAATCTCTGTGATGCATAACTTTTGAACAACATGCCTTTAATATAGATGTTGGCGAGAAAAGGTGATTTTTTAAAAAGATAGTTCAAATTAAATAGTACTAAGAAATCTAATTTAAAATATATGAAATTAGTCCAAATACAACTCTTTAAGTTTGTATTTTATTTGGACTTCGAATGTTATCTTTAGGTCATGCACATTCAAGCCTATGAAAGTTCAAATTAAATAGTACTAAGATATCTAATTTAAAATATAAGAAATTGGTCCAAATACACCTCTTTGAGTTTGTATTTTATTTAGACTTCGAATGTTATCTTTAGGTCATGCACATTCAAACCTTTAAAACTTCTTGGGTTAAAGGCTAATAAGCCTATGTTTATCTAAACCTAAATAAGTCTTTTATATCTTTAGTTCAAAGTCCATTTAAATGGTGCAATTTTAGTATGTTCATTTATGCTCCCTCTTGTTAGACATTTTTGTCCTTAGGGACAATTTTGTCCATGTCTCATAAAGTTGGACTAACACTAATTGCAATTTTGGTTTTTAAATAAATTACAGGTTAAGTTACGCCATTTGATCCAGATAAAGATAATAAAGTGGCCCAATAAATGATCTAGATTAATGGGTCGAAGTTCGGATGAAAAATGGGTCCTGATTAGTGTAGACTGGGTCCATATCGGTCTTGTGATGGGGAAGCCCGATATGGAAGCTATATAAAGGTTAAAGTCTCCTGCAGTTACTCAAGGAATCATTCACGAGCATAAGGATTCCTGACCCGTTAGGGAAGCTTGTGATTTTAGGAAACTGTAGAAAGACCTAGCCCGTGAGTCGGTGAGCACTTTCCACTAAAGGCCTCGGGAGATTTAGAGACGTTTGGAGCTCGGAATCGGCACCGAAATTAGATATGGAACCGAAATCTAGGTATTTCGCATTACCTTCGTTTTTAATTCCTTCACGTAGATCCGGGACACGTAGTAAAGCTCTCCCTACGTATAACATGTGGTATCAGAGCGGTTACGTGATCGGATTGCCAGAAACAAAGGTTTTTCAATTTTTCATCTCATTTGGTTTTCCTTGATTTTTTATTCGTTTTTCAATTTTCTTACGTATATAATTACGTAAAAGTGGTCAACATAAGGTTAGCTACAAAAAATGGGTTAAAAACGGGCCGAACGGAGCAAAAAAGGGATCTCGAGATGTCAAAAATCGCTTCCGGCGATGGAATCGCTAGAGAGCATCGGGCGTGTGCAGTGCACGCGCCCGACGTCACTATAGCGCGACATCGCTCTAGCGAGTGATGGACACTTGACGCACGTGCGTTACACGGGCGACTCGCACCCCGTGCACCGACCTCGTGGATCGGCTGGCGCGTGCCATGCACGCACCCATCCAGACCATCCACGTGGCCAGCGCCGATGCGTGACACGTGTAGGCGCGTGCGTTGCACGCGCCGCACAATATCCGCACGTATGCGTGTTGCAAGCGCGTCTGGTTGTGAGTATGCAATGCACGCGCAGCCCACCAGCACGCGCACTGACGTCAGTAGGCTGACGTCAGCCGTACGGAAGGTACAGTGTAAAAAAACAAAAATTCTAGATTTCCCGTAAAGCTACCCCGGGTTGTTTTGGGTCAGTTTTCGGGTCTGGAAAATTTATAAACTAACCTTTTTCTATTTTTCTGGATTTATTACATTAGTAATAAATTGAAGTTTAACTGCAGAAAAAGGAATTAAGGTATTCTGAACCTGATTTCGAGTAAATTTTCATGCTTCAGATTTCGTATAAGGGAGATACATGAGGTTCTAGTGTCTCGGGTCTCATTTTCAATGTTAGGAATTGCATGATAATCAATCGGAAAAGAAATTGAGACATTCTGAAGCCATTTTTGATTGAATTATCATGCAATGAACTTGCCATAAGGGACATACATAAGGTTGACGTGTCTCAGGATGTCGGTTCAGTATCCGGTGATGGACGATAGTCTCTCTACTGAGATTTTTCTTTTATGAAGGTCTCAACTAAAGTTTTTCAGAGAATATCTTCAGCACGTGTGTGTGACAATGAGACTGTGCATTCGAATTTTTGTAATTATTGAGGTTGAATTGTCACATACAATATGCCCATAAAGAATGTGAGGATGACATAAAGATGTATCCCTTGTGATTGTTGACTTTTTGGATGCTGATGAGAATGTAGTCACCAAAATGGCCTTTCAAGTCAGTATTTTGAATTGTTTTACTTGCATGTTATCAGATGTCTTTGATTTTATGTTTGGTTATTCTGCCCAAAGGTGTTGGCCT
>JANSVA010439002.1:0-18027 GCA_025504915.1 Erythroxylum reticulatum | reverse complement strand
ACATTGAAACTGACGACCCAGTTAAGCATTCCTTCACTATTTTTGTTGTTTCTTTCTCTCTTTAAAAATTGATTGTGTTATCCTATGCATATGAATTTGGGTTTCATGTATTAATGATTATGTTATCATTTGATTATTTTATTACAAATCCATTGCTAGAATTTCAATATAATCTAAAATTATTATATTTGAAATTCATTTGTAGAGACTAATGGTTTGTAATCATTAGGGGTAACATAAAGTTGGTTAAATGATGCATCGTATGTAGTTATTCCCTTGATTAATTGATTTTCCTAATTTGTAATTCTACTACCCAATTGAATCTAGAGATCATATCCTAGGTTATTTGGTAGTTAGATTTAATTAACGATCGTATCTTAATTAAGCAATGCCTAAGGAAAAACTCAGGTTAATTAGTAACCTATGTTTAATAATTAATAAGAGAGGTTTGAGAACAAAAAATTAATGAAATATTTTTAAATAGATTGTAGACCGAGATTGAACCAAAGAACCAAGTCCCTAACACATTTATCACCTTTTTATCATTTTTACATATTTTCTTTAATTTGTTTTTATTAGTTTATTTTCTTGTTTGATAAACAAAACCCCCCAAAAGCTAAATGCCGTTTAATTTTGTTTCAATAACTTTACACACACTCTCTATGGGATCAACCTAGACTTATCACTACTATAGTAGTAGTCTAGTTTATTTTTACTAGCATTACGATGCACTGTTAGTAAACCTAGTACAATGCATATCGAAGAAGGGACAACTATTATAGAGAGTGAAAGTGGAGAGATGATCTCCACAAGAACCCACACAGGATGGAGAGTCTGCAATAACTTTCACAAACTCAACAAAGTCACTAAAAAGGATCACTTCCCTCTCGTATTCGTTGACCAGATGATCGACAGAGTGGCTAGTAACTCATTCTATTTGTAATATCCTGCCTCCTGAAATTATTATCAGATTAAACTGCTAGATTGAGTCATATAAGTTATTTCATTAAGAATTTACGAGGTGCATTTCATTCATATGTATAATATATACACATATGAATCATGATTTACAAAACATTGCAAGATAGTATATACACTCAGTTGACATGTTTCGAGGTAGGAAAGGATTTTACTGATCATGATATAATTATGCATTGATTTTGTCTTAAATTTTGTTTTGATGGATTATATTAGTGAATTGAGAATTTATTGTTACAATTGAGTAATTGATGAGTTGATATGTGCATCTAGTTAAAGAAAAATGTTAAAGAGCAAAACAAATTTATCCATGGAAATTTAGGTTGATTAGGACTATAAAATGGTGGCATGTGACCTTGGGAACAAATGGCAAAATGGCTCAGTTAAATGGATGACAAGGGGCTTGAGTATAATTGTGACAAGTGGCCCTTTAAGTTTGTGAAAAATGGAACTTTAGACTTGTGACATATGGAGCAACAAAATGGTGAAATGTGTAGCTTTACAATGATGACATGTGTAGCTTGACAATTAGTGACATGTGTAGCCTTACAATTGGTGACATGTGTAGCCTTACAAGTAGTGACAAAATGAGACTTAAAATGAATGAAATATGGACCCTAAAGTAAGTGACACATGGACCAATAGAATAGTAACATATGGAGCAATAGAAAGATAACATATGTACTAATAGAATGGTGGCACATGGACGAATGGAATGGTGACATATGGATTAGTTTGACCTTCATGAATTTTCTAGAGAAAATGGATGAAAAAGCAACAGAAGTAAGCGTGAAGGTCTTCCATAAGGATAGAAGAGGGATAAAAATGAAAATGAGAAGAGAAGGAGACAAAAAGGGGAAGAGAAGAGGAGAAGGAAAGAAGTTATCAACGTAAGTTGAAATTCTGGTTTCAATTTCATCTGTCTATTTTTCATATTCTTAGAGCAAGAACTTAAAGAAACTCAAAGAATCAACGTTGTATATATAGTCTTAACTTGACCTATGTGAAAGTGGCTTAACAAAATAGGAGTTATGCTTGTTTCACTAATACTGCCTATGATAGACCCCTGAACCTTGTGCTATTTCCTAATTTTAGAGGACCTTAGGGTCCGAATTAGTGAAAGTATAAAACATGAAAAATGATTATTAATGTCTTAATAATGCTTATATAAAACAGTTTTGTCAGGAGATGTATTGATAATGATTTATTGTGGTTTGAGTATTGGTTGCTAGTCTGTTTCTTACTAGAAATAGGATAGAATTTGGATAGAGATTATATTTTAAAGGTTGATACCGTTTGTGTAATTTTTTGATATATTAATACTAATGGAAGTTTGGTTTTGAGGGGCAAAAGAATCATAACATTTGGAATTTTATAGAGTTATGATTAAAAAAGGACAGCTTGTTTCTAAAGGAACATTAGGAACAAAAGGAAGTAAACATTGCACATAAGGTTAAGTTAGCTTGATGGTTGAGGAGACATTAAGCTGAATTAGTAAGTTAATTATTGACCTATTTACATATGTTAGAATAACATTTATGATTATTGTTTAGGGATAAATTTGGCTATGGTGGTGTATGATGACATACATTTTTTAGTAGTAAATACATTGTACATTTGTATGTATAAAGCCTTGGGAGCTGTGGATGAAGGAGCTCGTACCAAGGATTGTTAAAGACAAGGGAGTGTACACTTTCTTTTGAGATGAGTTGGGGAAACCATATCTCTCAAATGTGATTAGAACATCCTAAGACATGTGTGATGACTTGTATATGAATTTTAAACCTAGATAATGCATAGTAGAATTGAATCTCAAATAGATGCTAGTATACTTGTGTATTTAATAAACGACATTGTTTTGAATAACTCTTTACACTTAGAGTGCACCTGATGTTTTTATTACATATTTTGAGAAATGACATTGTTTGCAACAAACATGCACTTGAAGTGCAAAGGATAGTCTTTTATTTTCTGAAACTACATTTTTGAACAATTTTGGACTTGAAGGGTAAAAGATAACTTTTATTGCATGAAATAATGTTTTGAAATTTTCATATGCATAATTAAGTCATGTATGTTGCGTGTATGTGTTCTCTTTTGGCTTAGAGCCATAGTAAGGCTTCATTTTATCAGTGGACTAATAAATAAAAGCATGGTGCCTTACTTCATTTTTATACTTAATATTTGTATATGATTTTTTTTATAATTGGCGAGGTAACGATTGGCTAATCATGTGATAGGCACAATAGATAAGCGACCCTCGTACCCATGACACTGATACATAAAAGTCGAGTCCTCATATTGGCACCTTTATACGAGACTTGCAGGTAATTCCACACCTAGGGTATAGACATTGATGAGTTCATCACCTAAGGTCATGACACTCTTATCGACTGTAGTCCAGACTCACCATGGATGAAAGTTGAGCCAACACCAGAAATTGGTGCGTGTGCACACTAGTTTGGTCGATTAGTGGTGACACACATAATTGTTTTGACTTATCCTAAGATTTATTTTCTGACAAGATTTGATTTATCTATGTGATGTTTTTCTACTTTTGTATACTACAACTAGAACCGACGTTCAACGAATAAGTGATTAATAGGCTAGGCCTATGTGGTTCTTAACTAGTATACGTTAGGTCATAGGCTAGGCCTATGTGTTTCTATGTCATATATGTCAGCTTCATAGGTTATTTACATTGTCTTAGTGTGTATCGAGTTCTATTTGTGATATATGTTTTTCCTACTCACCGAGTACATAGTGTACTCACCCCCTTTGCTTTCCAACCATGTAGGTTAATTTGGTGAGCTTGAGGCTCTGAGTGTATCGTGTAGTCTTTTCATATTTTCGGGGTATTACCGCACTTTACTAGCCTCTGGTTTGTACTTTTGTTATATAGTGGCTCATAAACTATTTTGTTTTTAATTAAGTTGGTTATGTTGATATGCTTTATGATTTTGTAAATTGACTCTTTACTATCTTATAGTTTGTAAATGACCTTATGGATAGACCTTTTGTACTGTTGTTAAGATTGCTCTTGAGTGGACTTAACAGTCCAGAAGTTGCGGTAGAGTTTTAATATGAATATAAAAGTGCATTTAAAACTAATTTATAGGTATTTTAATTGAGTTTTGGGATTTTCAAAATATAGTCATTGTGTTGTCTAAATTTTTTCAAAGGATATTCAGTTAGCCATGCATAGTCGGGTTAAGGGTACTATAAGTATCCTTAGCCTAGGTATGCGGTAGTTATCATATGCCCAATGTGGTACCGAGTTGTGACAATTAAATTGGTATCAGAGCTTAGTTTTTACATTTTCAAAAGTGTTATTACTATTTTTACAGGTTCATGAGCCTTAGGAGTTGAGTTCGGGTGTCGAAAGTCATTGGTCCAAAAGTTGAGTCTCGAACCGTTAAGTTAACGTCCTTAATGGTTGGATGATTTCGACCTCAGTGGGTTTACTTATCGACATTCCTTGGGGTATTGGGATAACAACTAAGCTAGGCTTAGTTCGATCTATTTTATTAAACAATGTCTTTTTCGTTGATTTATATATATAGCATTACCCCCATTTGTTTGATCAGTCAACTAAGAATTTCGAGGAAGAAATTTATTAAAGGGGAGAATTATTATATCCTACCTCCTAAAATGATTAAGAGATTAAGTTGTTAGATTGAGTCACCTGAGTTATTTCATTTTACGAGGTGCATTTCATTCACATGTATAATATTCGTATCGACATATGAATCATGGTTTAGAAAACATTGCAAGATAGTATATACACTCAATTGACATGTTCCAGGGTAGGAAAGGCATTTACTGATCATGATGTTATTTTATGTTAATTTTGTCATGAATTTTGTTTTGGTAGATTATAATTAGTGAATTGGGAATTTATTGTTACAATTGAATAATTGATGAGGTGATATGTGCATCTAGTTTAAGAAAAATGTTAAAAAGCAAGACAAATTTACCCATGGGAATTTAGGTTGATTAAGCCTATGAAATGGTGACATATCACCTTGGGAATAAATGACAAATGGCTCAGTTAAATGGAAGACAAGGGGCTTGAGTATAATTGTGACAAGTGGCCCTTTAAGTTTGTGATTGTGACATATGTAGCTTTACAATGGTGACATGTGTAACTTTACAATTGTTGACATGTGTACCTTATAATTGGTGATATGTGTAGCCTTACAAGTAGTGACATATGGAGGATTCAAATGAGTGACATGTGGAACCTAAAGTAAGTGACATAAGGACCAATAGAATAGTAACATATGCAGCAATAGAAGGAGAAAATATGTACCCAAAGAATGGTGACACATAGAATAGAGAAGTGGATGAAAAGGCAATAAAAGTAAGGTTGAAGGTCTACCATAAGGTTAGAAGAGGGAGAAAAATGAAAATAAGAAGAGACGGAGAGAAAAAGGGGAAGATAAGAGGATAAGGAAAGAAGTTATCAAGGTAAGTTGAGATTTTGGTTTCAATTTCATCTTTCTCTTCCGATCTTTGTTTCATATTCTTAGAGAACGAATTTTAAGAAACTCAAAGAATGAAATTTGTAGATATAGGTCTTAACTTGAACTCTATGAAAGTGGCTTGACAAAATAGTGACTAGAGCTTATGATAGACGCTTGTGCAAGAGCCTTGTATTATTTCCTGATTTTAGTGGACCTTAGAGTCCGAATTAGTGAAAGTATAAAACATAAAAAATAATTATTGATGTCTTATTAAAGCTTCTATTAAAAGTTTTGTTAGGAGATGTATTGATAATGATTTACTTTGGTTTGAGTATTGGTTGCTAGTATTTTTTTACTAGAAATAGGACAGAATTTGGATGGAGATTATATTTTAAAGGGAGATACAAGTTTGTGTAATTTTTAGATATATTAATACTAATGGAAGTCTAGTTTTGGGGGGCACAAGAATTATGACATTTGGAATTTGTAGAGAGAGTTATGATTAAAAGAAGATAGATTTTTCATAAAGGAACATTACGAAAAAAAATAGGATGTGAACATTGCACATAAGGTTAGGTTAGCTTGATGGTTAAGGAGAGATTAAGCCGAATTAGTAAGTTAATCATTGACCAATTGAAATATATTAGAATAAAAGTTATGATGATTGATTCGGGACGAATAAGATACATGTTTGAGTAGTAAATAAATTGTATATTTGTATGTATAAAGGTTTGGGAGCTATGGTTCAAGGATGTCGTACCGAGGATTGTTGAAGTCAAGGGAGTGTATACCTTCTTTTAAGGTAAGTTGGGGAAACCATATCTCTCAAATGGGATTAGAAAATCCTAAGACATGCATAATGACTTGTAAGTAAATTTTGAACCTAGATAATGCATAGTAGAATTAAATATCAAATAGATGCTAATATACTTGTGTATTCAATAATCGACATTATTTTAAATAACTCATTGCACTTGGAGTTCAACTGATGTTTTTATTACATGTTTTGAGAAATGACAATGTTTTAAACAAACCTGCACTTGAAGTGCAAAGGATAATTTTTTATTTTTTGAAACTACATTTTTGAACAATTTTGCACTAGGAGTGCAAAAGATAATTTTATTGCATGAAATAATGTTTTGAAATTTTCATGTGCATAATCGAGTCATTTATGCTACGTGTATGTGTTCTCTTTTAGCTTAGAGTTATGGTAAGGTTCCATTTTATCAATTGGACCGATAAATAAAAGCATGGTGCCTTCCTTCATTTTTATACTTAATATTTGTATATGATTGTTTATGACTGGTGAGGTAACAATTGGCCAATCGTGTGCTAGGCATAACAGATTAAGTGACCACCCTCATACCCTTGATGATGGTACATAAAAGTCGAGTCCCTGTATCGACACCTTTCTACAAGACTTGCGACTAATTCTATACCTGGGGTTTGGACACCGACGAGTTTATCATTTAGGTTCATGACACTCTTTTTGACTATATTTTAGACTCACCATAGATGGAAGTCAATCTAACACTGGGAATCGGTGCATGTGCACACTAGTTTGGCTGACTAGTGGTGACACACATGATTGTTTTGACTTATCTTGAGATTTGTTTTCTGAGTGTACTGTGCGGTCTTTTAATATTTTTAGGGCATTACCGCATATGGGTAGTCTTTGTTTTGTACTTTTGTTGTATAGCAGCTCAAGAACTATTTTGTTTTTATTAAATTGGTTATGGTGATATGCTTTATGATTTTGTAAATTAACTCTTGACTATCTTATGGTTTGTAAATGACCTTATATATAAACCTTTTGTACTGTTGTTGAGATTGCTCTTGAGTGGACTTAAAAGTCCAAAAGTTGCAGTAGAGTTTTAATCTGAATATAGAAGTGCATTTAAAACTGATTTATAGGTATTTTGTTTGAGTTTTATAATTTTCAAAATATAGACATTGTGTTATCCAAATGTTTTCACAGGATATTCAATTAGCCTTGCATATTCAGGTTAAGGGTACTATGAGTATCCTTAGGCTAGGTATGCAGCAATTGTCATGTGTCAGATGTGGTACCAAGTCATGACAATTAAATTGGTATCATAGCCTAGTTTTTATATTTTCAAAAGTGTTATTACCATTTTCAAAAGGTTCATAAGCCTTAGGAGTCAAGTATGGGTGTCAAAAGTCTTTGGTCGAGCATTTGAGTCTCAGATCTTTAAGCTGAAGTCCTTAACAGTCGGATGATTTTGACCTCAATAGGTGTACTTGTCAACATTCCTTAGAGTGTTTGCGATATCGAATAATCTAGGCTTAGTTTGATCAATTTTATTAAACAATGTCTTTTTCTTTGATTTTATAGACGTAGCATTACCCTCATCTGTTTGATCAGTTAAGTAAAAATTTCGAAGACAAAATTTCTTAAAGGGGAGAGTTGTAATATCCTGCCACCTAAAATTATTAAGAGATTAAACTGCTAGATTGATCCATGTGAGTTATTTCATTTAAGAATTTGCGTAGTGTATTTCATTCACATGTATAATATTCGTATACACATATGAATCATAATTTAGAAAACATTGCAAGATAATATATACACTCAATTGACATATTCTAAGGTAGGAAAGGTTTTTACTAATCATGATGTAATTATGTGTTGATTTTGTCCTGAATTTTGTTTTGATCGATTATAATTAGTGAATTAGGAATTTATTATTACAATTGAGTAATTGATGAGGTGATATGCGTATTTAGTTTAAGAAAAATGTTAAAGAACAAGTCAAATTTATCCATGGGAATTTTGATTAGGACTATGAAATGTTAACATGTGTCCTTGACAAATGGCTTACTTAAATGGATGAAAAGTGGCTTGAGTATAACTGTAACAAGTGACCCTTTAAGTTTGTTAAAAATGGCACTTTAGACTTATAACATATGGAACAATAGAATTGTGACATGTGTAACTTTACAATGCTGACATATGTAGCTTTACAATTGGTGACATGTGTAGCCTTACAATTGGTGAAATGTGTAGCCTTACAAGTAGTGACATAAGGAGGCTTAAAATGAGTGACATGTGGAGCCTAAAGTAAGTGATATATGGACCAATAGAATAGTAACATATGGAGCAATAGAAGGATAACATATGTACCAATATAATGGTGACACTTGGACCAATGGAATGGTGACAATTGAAATAGTTTGATCTTCTTAAATTTTCTAGAGAAAATGGGTGAAAAGGAAATAGAAGAAAGAGTCAAGGTCTGCCATAAGGTTAGAACAGGGAGAAAAACGAAAATGAGAAGAGAAGGAGAAAAAAAACCAAAAGAGAAGAGCAGAAGGAAAGAAGTTATCAATGTAAGTTGAAGTTTTGGTTTCAATTTTATCTTTCTCTTTTGATCTATTTTTCATATTCTTAGAGCACGAATTTGAAGGATCTCAAACAATGAAAGCTGTAGATATAGTTCTTAACTTAAGTTATGTGAAAGTGACTTGACAAAATAGTGACTATAGCCTGAGTTATGCTTGTTTACCTAATATAGCCTGTGATAGACCCCTGTGCTGGAGCCTTGTATTATTTCTTGATTTTAAAGGACCTTATAGTCAAAATTAGTGAAAGTATAAAACATGAAAAATGATTATCGATGTCTTATTAATGCTTCTATAAAATAGTTTTGTTAGGATATGTATTGATAATGATTTATTGTGGTTTGAGTGTTGGTTGCTAGTCTATTTCTTACCAAAAACAGGATAGAATTTGGATGGAGATTATATTTTAAAGGGAGATACTATTTTGTGTAATTTTTAGATATAATAATACTAATGGAAGTATAGTTTCTAGGGTCATAAGAATCATGACATTTGGATTTTTATAAAGAGAGTTATGATTAAAAGAAGAAAACTTGTTCATAAAGGAACATTAGGAAGAAAAGGATGTGAACATTGCACATAAGGTTAGGTCAGCTTGATGGTTATGGAGAGATTAAGCTAAATTAGTAGATGAATTATTGACCTATTGACAGATGTTAGAATAAAATTTATGATGATTGATTAGGGATGAATTTGGTTGTGGTGTTGTATGAATATGATATACATTTTTGAGTAGTAAATACATTATATATTTGTATGTATAAAGCCTCGGGAGCTATGGATCAAAGAGCTCGTACTGAGAATTGTTGAAGTCAAGTGAGTGTACATCTTCTTTTAAGGTGAGTTGGGGAAACCATGTCTCTTAAATAGGATTAGAACATCCTAAGACATGCATAATGACTTGATTATGAATTTTGAACCTTGATAATTCATAGTACAATTGAATCTCAAATGGACGCTAGTATACTTATGTATTTAATAAACGACATTGTTTTGAATAACTCTTTGTACTTTGAGTGCAACTGATGTTTTTATTACGTATTTTAAGATATGAATATGTTTCTAACAAACCTACACTTGAAGTGCAAAGAATAATGTTTTATTTTCTGAAAATATATTTTTGAACAATTTTGTACTTGGAGTGCAAAAGATAACTTTTATTGCATGAAATAATGTTTTGGAATTTTAATATGCATAATCGAGTCATCTATACTGCATGTATGTATTCTCTTTTGGCTCAGAGCCTTGGCAAGGTTCCATTTTATCAGTTAGACTGATAAATAAAAGCATGGTGCCTTACGTGATTTTTATACTTAATATTTGTATATGATTTTTTGTGATTGGTGAGGTAACAATTGGCCAATCGTGTTCTAGGAATAACAGATTAAGCGACTCTCATACCCTTGACCCTGGTACATAAAAGTTGAGTCCTCGTATCGACAACTTTATATGAGACTTGCAGGTGAATCAACACCTAGGGTCTAGACACCAACGAGTTTATCACCTAAGGTTATGACGCTCTTGTTGACTGTAGTCTGAACTCACCATGGATGAAAGTCGAGCCAACTTTGAGAATCGGTGGATGTGTACACTAGTTTGGCCAACTAGTGGTGACACATATGATTGCTTTAACTTATCTTGAGATTTTTCTGATAAAGTTTGATTTATACATGTAATGTTTTTCTACTTTTGTGTACTGAAACTGGAACCAATGTTCACTATATGAGTGATTAATAGGCTCGGCCTATGTGGTTCCTAACTAGTATACATTGAATCACAGACTAGGCCTATGTGTTTCTATTTTATGTATGTTTGCTTCATAGATTATTTACACTATCTTAGTGTGTATCGAGTTTTATTTGCGATATATCTTTTTCCTACTCATTAAGCACATAGTGTACTGACCCCTTCCACTTTCCAACCTTATAGGTTAATTTGGTGAGCTTGAGGCTCTGAGTATATCGTGTGATCTTTTGACATTATCGGCACATCACTACACGTAGGTAGTCTCTGTTTTGTACTTTTGTTATATAGTGGCTAATGAACTATTTTGTTTGTTATTAAGATGGTTATGTTGATATGCTTTATGATTTTGTAAATTAACTCTTGACTGTCTTATGGTTTGTAAATGATCTTTTGTATTGTTGTTGCGATTGCTCTTAAGTGGACTTAAAAGTCCATAAATTGCGGTAGAGTTTTAATCTGAATATAGAAGTGCATTTAAAACTGATTTACAGGTATTTTAATTAAGTTTTGGGGTAAAATACAGTCGTTATGTTGTATAAACATTTTCAAAGGATATTTAGTTAGCCTTGCATAGTCTGCTTAAGGGTACCATAAGTATCATTAGCCTGGGTATACGGCGGTTGTCATGTGCCCGACATGGTATTAGGTTGTGACAATTAAATTGGCATTAAAACCTAGTTTTACATTTTCAAAAGTGTTATTACCATTTTCAAAAGGTTCATTAGCCTTAGGAGTTAAGTTTGGGTGTCAAAAGTTTTTGGTCAAGAAATTGAGTCTCGGATCGTTAGGTTGACATCCTTAATGGCCGAATGATTTTGACCTCGGTAGGTGTACTTGTCAACATTCCTTGGGGTGTTTGAGATATCGAATAAGCTAGACTTATTTTGATCTATTTTATTAAACAATATCTTTTTCTTTGATTTTATAGAGATAGCATTACCCCCCCCCCCCCTTCTGTTTGAATTGTCAAGTAAGAATTTTGAGGACCAAATTTCTTAAGGAGGAGAGTTTCAATATCCTACCTTATAAAATTGTTAAGAGATTAAACCGTTAGATTGAGTCATATAAGTTATTTCATTTAAGAATCTACGAGGTGTATTTCATTCACATGTATAATATTCGGTGTATTTCATTCACATGTATAATATTCATATACATATATGAATCATGATTTAGAAAATATTGCAAGATAGTACATACACTCAATTGACATGTCCCGGGGTAGGAAAGGTTTTTAATGATCATGATATAATTGTTTCTTGATTTTGTCTTGAGTTTTGTTTTAGTGGATTATAATTAGTGAATTGGAAATTTATTGTTACAATTGATAATTGATGAGGTGATATAAGCATCTAGTTTAAGAAAAAATGTCAAAGAGCAAGACAAATTTATCCATGGAAATTTTGATTAGGCCTATCAAATGGTGACATGTCGCCTTGGGAATAAATGACAAATGGCTTAGTTAAATGGATGACAAGTGGCTTGAGTATAATTGCGACAAGTGGCCCTCTAAGTTTGCGACAAATAGCACTTTAGGCTTGTGACATGGGGTAAAAGAATGGTGGCATGTGTAGCTTTACAATGTTGACATGTGTAGCTTTACAATTGGTGACATGTGTAGCCTTACAATTGGTGAAATGTGTAGCCTTATAAGTAGTGGCATAAGGAGGCTTAAAATGAGTGACATGTGGAGCCTAAAGTAAGTTACAATGGACCAGTAGAATAATAACATATCGAGCAATAGAAGGATAACATATCTACTAATAAAATGGTGACACATGGTCCAATGGAATGGAAACACATGGATTAGTTTGACCTTCTTGAATTTTCTAGATAAAAGGGATGAAAAGGCAATAGAAGTAAGATTGAAGGTCTGCCGTAAAGTTAGAAGAGGGAGAAAAACGAAAATGAGAAGAGAAGGAGGGAAAAAGGGGAAGAGAAGAGGCGAAGGAAAGAAGTTATAAATGTAAGTTGAAATTCTAGTTTCAATTTCATCTTTCTCTTTCGATCTATTTTTCATATTCTTAGAGAACGAATTTGAAGAAACTCAAAGAATGAAAGTTGTAGATATAGTCTTAACTTGACCTCTATGATAGTGGCTTGACAACATAGCGACCAATGCTCAATTTAGGCTTGTTTACCTAATACTACCTGTGATAGACTCCTGTGCAGGAACCTTGTATTATTTTCTTATTTTAGAGGACCTTAAAGTCTGAATTAGTGAAAGTATAAAACATGAAAAATGATTATTGATGTCTTATTAATGCTTCTATAAAACAGTTATTTAGATGTATTAATAATGATTTATTGTGGTTTGAGTACTGGTTGCTAGTCTGTTTCTTACAAGAAACAAGATAGAATTTGGATGGAGATTATATTTTAAAGGGAGATACTGTTTGTGTAATTTTTGGATATATTAATACTAATGCAAGTCTAGTTTTAAGGGCCACAAGAATCATGAAAGTTGGATTTTTATAGGTAGAGTTATGATTAAAAGAAGACAACTTGTTCATGAAGGAACATTAGGAAGAAAAGGATGTGAACATTACACGTACGGTTAGGTTGGCTTAATGGTTGAGGAGACATTAAGCTGAATTAGTAAGTGAATTATTGCCTATTAACATATGTTAGCATAACATTTGTGATGATTAAATAGGGATGAATTTGGTTGTGGTGTTATATGAATATGAGATACATGTTTAAGTAGTAAATACATTGTATATTTGTATGTGTAAAGGCTCAGAAGCTGTGGATGAAGGAGCTCGTACTGAGGATTGTTGAAGTCAAGGGAGTATACACCTTCTTTTAAGGTGAGTTAGGGAAATGATATCTCTCAAATGGGATTAGAAAATCTTAAGACATGCATGATGAGGTATACGTGAATTTTGAACCTAGATAATGCATAGTAAAATTAAATCTCAAATAGATGCTACTATACTTGGTATTTAATAAACGATATTATTTTGAATAATTCTTTACACTTGGAGTGCAATAGATGTTATTATTACGTATTTTGAGAAATGACATTGTTTTCAACAAACCTACACTTAAAGTGCAAAGGATAATGTTTTATTTTCTGAAACTATATTTTTGAACAATTTTGCACTTGGAGTACAAAAGATAACTTTCATTGCATGAAATAATGTTTTGAAATTTTTATGTGCATAATCGAGTCATGTATGCTATGTGTATGTGTTCTTTTTTGGCTTAAAGCTGTGGCAAGGTTACATTTTATCAATTGGACCGATAAATAAAAGCATAGTGCCTTACTTGTTTTTTATACTTAATATTTGTATATGATTTTTGTAATTGAGGAGGTAATGATTGGCCAATCGTGTGTTAGGCATAACAAATTAAGCGACCCCTGTACCTTTGACGTTGGTATATAAAAGTCGAGTCCCCATATCGAACCCTTTATACGTGACTTGTGGGTGATTTTGCTTTTAGGTTCTGGATACCGATAAGTTCATCACCTAAGGCCATGATGCTCTAATCAATTGTAGTCCGGACTCACTACGGGAAAAAGTCGAGCCAACACTGGGAATCGGTGCATATGCACACTAGTTTAGCCAACTAGTGGTGACACACATGATTGTTTTGGCTTATTCTGAGATTTGTTTTCTGACGAGATTTGATTTATACATGTGATGTTTTTCTATTTTTATGTACTAGAAATAGAACCTATGTTCACCAGATGATTGATTAATAAGCTAGGCTTATGTGGTCCTTAACTAGTATACGTTGAGTTATAGGCTAGGCCTATGTGTTTCAATGTCAAATATGTTTGCTTCATAGGTTGTTTACACTATCTTGGTATGTATCAAGTTCTATTTGCGATATATGTTTCTCCTACTCACTAAGTACACAGTGTACTCACCGCCTCCGCTTTTCTAACCATGCAGGTTAATTTGGTGAGCTTGAGGCTCTGGGTGTATCGTGCAGTCTTTTGACATTTTTGGGGCATTACTACACGTGGGTAGTCTCTGTTTTGTACTTTTTTTGTATAGTGGCTAATGAACTATTTTGTTTTTTATTAAGATTGTTATGTTGATATGCTTTACGATTTTGTAAATTAACTATTTATTGTCTTATGGTTTGTAAATGACCTTATGTATAAAACTTTTGTATTGTTGTTGAGATTGCTCTTGAGTGGACTTAAAACTCCAAAATTTATGGTAGAGTTTTAATATGAATATAGAAGTGCTTTAAAATTGATTTATAGGTATTTTAATTGTGTTTTGGGATTTTCAAAATATAGTCGTTGTGTTGTCTAAATATTTTAAAATGATATTCAATTAGCCTTACATAGTCGGGTTAAGGGTACCGTGAGTACCCTTAGCCTGGGTATCGGCAGATGTCATGTGCCCGATGTGGCAGCAGGTCGTGAAAATTAAATTGGTATCAGATCCTGGTTTTTACATTTTTAAAAGTGTTATTACCATTTTTAAAATGTTTATGAGCCTTAGGAGTTGAGTCTGGGTGTCGAAAGTCTCTGGTCGAGAAGTTGAGTCTCAGATCGTTAAGTTGACCTCTTTAATGGTCAGATGATTTTGACCTCGATGGGTGTACTTGTCGACATTCCTTGGGGTATTTGGGATATCAAATAAGCTAGGCTTAGTTCAATCTATTTTGTTAAACAATGTCTTTTTCTTTGATTTTATAGAGATAGCATTACCCACATCTGTTTGATCAGTCAAGTAAGGATTTCGAAGACGAAATTTCTTAAAGAGTAGAGTTGTAATATCCTGCCTCCTCAAATTGTTAAAAGATTAAAATGGTAGATTAAGTCACATGAGTTATTTCATTTAATAATTTATGAGGTGTATTTCATTCACATGTATAATATTCGTATACATTTATAAATTATGATTTAGAAAACATTGCAAAATAGTATATACACTCAATTGACATGTCCCAAGGTAGGAAAGGTTTTTTCTGATCATGTTCCAAATGTGTATTGATTTTGTCTTGAATTTTGTTTTGGTAGATTATAATTAGTGAATTGGGAATTTATTATTACAATTGAGTAATTGATGAGGTGATATGTGCATCTAGTTTAAGAAAAATATTAAAGAGCAAGACAAATTTATCCATGGGAATTTAGGTTGATTAGGCCTATGAAATGGTAATATGTGACGTTGGGAATAAATGAAAATGGATTAATTAACTGGATGACAAGTGGCTTGAGTATAATTACGACAAGTGGCCATTTAAGCTTGCAACAAATGGCACTTTAGGCTTGTGACATATGGAGCAACAGAATTGTGACATGTGTAGCTTTACAATGGTGAGACGTGTAGCTTTAGGTTGGTGACATGTGTAGCCTTACAAATACTGATATATGGAGGCTTAAAATGAGTGACATGTAGAGCCTAAAATAAGTGACACATGACTAATAGAATAGTAACATATGGACCTAGAGAAGGATAACATATGTACCAATAAAATGATGACATATGGAACAATGGAATGGTAACACATAGATTAGTTTGACCTTCTTAAATTTTCTAGAACAAATGGATGAAAAGGCAATAGAAGTAAGACTGAAGGTATGCCATAAGGCTAGAAAAGGGAGAAAAATGAAAATGAGAAGACAAGGAGAGAAAAAGGGGAAGAGAAGAGGAGAGGGAAAGAAGTTATCAAGGTAAGTTGAAATTCTGGTTTCAATTTCATCTTTCTCTTTTGATCTATTTTTCATATTCTTAGAGCACGAATTTGAAGAAACTCAAAGAATGAAAGTTATAGATATAGGTCTTAACTTGACCTATGTGAAACTTTCTTAAAATGATAGTGACTAGTGCCCGAGTTATGCTTGTTTGGCTAACACTGCCTGTGATAGACCACTGTGTAGGAACCTTGAATTATTTCTTGATTTTAGAGGACCTTAGTGTCCGAATTAGTGAAAGTATAAAACATGAAAAATGATTATTGATGTCTTATTAATGCTTCTGTAAAGCATTTTTGTTAGGATATGCATTGATAATGATTTATTATGGTTTGAGTATTGGTTGCTAGTCTGTTTCTTACAAAAACCTAGACAAAATTTGGATGGAAATTATAGTTTAAATGGAAATATTGTTCATGTAATTTTTTGATATATTAATACTAATGGAAGTCTAGTTTCAGGGGGCATAAGAATCATGACATTTGGATTTTTATAGAGAGAGTTATGATTAAAAGAAGTCAGCTTGTTCATAAAGGAACATTATAAAGAAAAGAATGTGAACATTGCATATAAGGTTAGGTTAGCTTGATGGTTGAGGAGACATTGATCTGAATTAGGAAGTGAATTATTGACCTATTGACATATGTTAGAATAACATTTATGATGATTGATTAGGGATAAATTTTGATATGGTGGTGTATGAATATGAGATACATGTTTGAGTAGTAAATACATTGTATATTTGTATATATAAAAGCTCAAAAGCTCTAGATGAAGGAGCTCGTATCGAGGATTGTTGACGTCAAGGGAGTGTACACCTTCTTTTAAGGTGAGTTAGGGAAACCATATCTCTCAAGTGGGATTATAACATCCTAAAACATACATGATGACTTGTATGTGAATTTTGAACCTACATAATGCATAGTAGAATTGAATCTCAAAAAAATGTTGGTATACTTGTATATTTGATAAACAAAAATGTTTTGAATAACTCTTTGCACTTGGAGTGCAACTGATATTTTTATTACATATTTTAAGAAATGACATTGTTTTCAACAAGCCTACACTTGAAGTGTAAAGGATAATGTTTTATTTTTTGAAACTACATTTTTGAACAATTTTTGCACTTGTAGTACAAAAGATAACTTTTATTGCATGAAATATTATTTTGGAATTTTCATATGCATAATCGAGTCATGTATGTTGTATGCATATATTCTCTTTTGGTTTAGAGCCATGGAAAGGTTCCATTTTATTTATTGGAACGATAAATAAAAGTATGGCACCTTACTTGATTTTTATACTTAATATTTGTATATAATGATTTTGTGATTGGTGAGGTAACGATTGGCTAATCGTGTGCTAGGCACAACATATTAAGCAACCCCCATACCCTTGACGTTGGTACCTAAAAGTTGAGTCCCTATATCTACACCTTTCTACGAGACTTGCGGGTGATTCCACACCTAGGGTTTGGATACCGATGAGGTCATCAGCTGGGGTCATGATGCTCTTGTCGACTGTAGTCTGAATTTGCCTTGGATAAAAGTCGAGCCAACATTGGGAAACGATACTTGTACACATTAGTTTGGCCGACTAGTGGTAACACACATGATTGTTTTGACTTATCCTGAGATTTGTTTTCTGATGAGATTTGATTTATATATGTGATGTTTTTCTGCTTTTGTACACTAGAACTAGAACCTATGTTTACCGGACGAGTGATTAATAAGCTAGGCCTATGGGGTTCCTAACTAGTATATGTTGAATCATAGGCTAAGCCTATGTGTTTCTATGTCATGTATGTTC
>JANSVA010438965.1:0-18035 GCA_025504915.1 Erythroxylum reticulatum | reverse complement strand
ACTCTTAAGATGAAATGACATCATCACAGACAATGTGACGTCATTACAGACAATGCGTCTTTACAGACGATACATCTTTACAGATAATACGTCTTTACAGACTATGCATTCTTAAGACAAAATGACTTCATCACAGACGACATGTCTTTACAGAAGATACATCATTATAGACGATACGTCTTTACAGACGATGGATTCTTAAGATGAAATGACATCATCACAGATGATGTAATATCATTATAGATGATGCGTCTTTATACTCCTAAGCATTTCCCTTTATAAGTAATATAACTTTCAATCTAGTGGTCTAAAAGTTCCATACTATATATCGTTGGAATGCTAAAAGAGAGACCTACAACTATCTAGAAGATAACTCTATCTAAATCTATCTTGGTCAATCCAGAATTTCCCTTGAAGTTAGAATATGAACTTTATAGTCATCCACTAATGCACTGCACCCAGTTCTCAACTTCATGCCAAATCAATATCATCCATAAAGAAATTATAATTCATGATTAATTATGAATACTAATAACAGAATGTACACATATATACATATTCTTTATCAACTTACTACACAATTTTAACTTCACTTTCACCTTAGTTCTTCCCATTTAATAGTCTCTCATCTACCAAAACACCAAAGCAAAACATGAATCTATCCACACTTCTCATTTGCTACTTCAAATCTTCTAAGAAATATTTCGGGGTCCAACATGACTCCTAGCCAATTTGGCTTTTTGACTTTTTTCCTAATCATACACGTAACAAAATCTGTTATAAAATCTACAAATCACAATTCATAAATACTAAATATAACCAGTTGTAAAAAAAGTTGGGAAATTAAGTTTTTGATTAAATAAACTAACCTTTATAGCTTATTGCTCCCAATATTCGCATAAACCATCCACTCTGTCACTATGACATTATGCGGATTAACATCCTTTCTGTGTTTGATAAAATGCTTTTTTAAGTTATATCTTTGATCTTTAGACCTTAAAGCAAGAAACTTCTTCACAGTAGTATGTACTTCGTTGTTAGTCCTCATTCCCTTGACTTCCAACTTTTACTACAAAAAATTATAAATTATTGGTCAAAGCTTTAGGCATATGGAAAACACATACAAATTAGATAGTTTTATAATACTTACGTCTAACTTATCAAATGCAATGTCCAACTCCTCATTAGTAATTTTTTTCCATTTTGTTCTTATAGGTAAGGAAGTTCAGGATATCACACCAATCTCACTCGATAATTTGGCAGACTGTAAGGAGTTGGTTAGTCGGCCTTCAGTAGAGGAGATCTCTATCTCCAATCTCTTACCTATCTCCTTATTAATCTTTGCCAATTCGTGTCCTTTTGTGACACCCCTTGTTTTTTTGGATCAGTCGTGGATCCTAAAAGAGTAAAGGAATAATTTATAATTAGCTTATAACATACTTTTAATTGGTTAGATAAGAAAATTAATTAAACTTAATAAATTTCACCAATGTGATGTGAAAGATCATACCTGCAGTGCTTCTAAAAGAAGAGCCCATAGTGGGAAGAATAGTCTGATTTACTAGTGTCTGATAATTCAAAGTTGGAGGCATCTCTTGAGAAGTTGATGGAGAACTAAAATTGTGTCGCATATTCAAAAAATTTTCACACTTATCTCTAGGATGAGTAATAGGCATGGTTATGACATCTCTTGGTGTTGGAGTAGGCTCACAAGGTGCAGGTGTATGATCTTGTGGCTGTGTATAAGCGGATGGCTCATTAGCTACACTTTGAAGAAGTTGGCGATACCGTGACTACAGTTATGTCATTACTAATCTTCTTGGTGCAGCCTTATTCTTCTTCTTAGTAGACCAAGTCCCATGTGAATCACCTGCAAAGAATGATGAAGCAAAGGAAAAAGTAGGTTCGGAGAGAAACTAGTAGAATAAGTACCCAATTAATTAAGAAAACTAGTAGTCCAAGTATTTAGAGTATAATAAAGCAACCTGATACAGGAAGTGTATAAATTTATAAAGGAAAAAAACTCATTGATTATAATTGACTAACAAGATGCTAATGATCAAGAAAACTATTTTATAAAACAAAGTGACTCTTGCTGGAATTGTTGAAAGTAAAATGAGAAAGGAGTATTGCGGTGAGTTAGTTATTTTCCATCTCAATGGCAGATCATCACAAATCATGATTGTCATCCTAATGGTAGAGAAATAGTGTTATATGATTTTAATGTACTAGTAGTTTTTTTGAATTTTATCTTAGATCAGATAATTCACCTTAAAGTTTATATGTTGTCTCTAAATTAGTATCTATGCATCTCACTCATATATGCATAAAATAATGTATATCAAAAAAGTTTCTTATAGAACCTAGACTAGGGATTTAGATAATTCAATCAATATGATTTACATGTTATTAAATGACTTTAACTCTTTAATAAAGTTAGAAGAATAGGAATGCTTGAGAGTAGTTTGCAATCTGTGATAAAGCTTGGTAAATGTCTTGATGATGCTCAACTTCTAAGTCTGGAATAACAAACAAAATGGTCCTTATCTAATTAGGAAGAAATTAGACAGAAGTGTTGCTAACTTGAGGTGGATGTTTTTTTTTCAAATGTTTCTGTAAGTTCTCAAACAATTATCTATCTGATCATGTACCCATTTTAGCCTCAACAAGAGCAATTACATCTAATTTTCTGGACTCAACAACTATTCTAGTTAGAGCCTAACAAGTTTTACTCAGATGGATCAGCTCTTTCTATTATCTAACTCTACAGATTATGTTCCTTCCTAGCATTCCTTTCTTCTCTTATTTGAGTTCCAATTTGGCTCATCAGAGACTCATGAAGGAAAGCATTTCAGTCCTATCTTATTTGAAAAATGATCATTAAGTAAATAAACTGATAATTAAGTAGCAAAAGACACAAGTTTAGGTGAGTTGGTAGACAAGAGATTCATTAACTATATTGATCTTTGCAGTTTTGTTAGCGACCCTTTTGAAATGATGCAAAAATGGTGAGACTGTTAGCTTCTCATGTGAATCCATAGATTGATAATGATTAGAATCAAAGCTTAAACAAATTTTGCAAGATACTATCTCAACCAGGATGCTAACCTCCTATGCAGATCTATCACCATGAATGTAATTAAAAACAACAACCAAATCATCTTATTGATGCATAACAATCAGTTATTAAACTATCGAATCTCCTTAGTGTATAAGGCATATAATTATTTTGTCAGCAAAACTTGATGGATGACAAACAAAGATCAAGAATCTAGAAAATTTTGCAAGAATTTGCTCCGATATTCTTGTAAATGTGTGCATGCATGCATGCGAATTTGGTTTTCAGGGAAGAAATATGAATAAACTTTCTGTAACTTTTCCTTTTGATAACACAAAAGCAGAGAATATGCAGACATAAATTTCATAAATCTATTTTGATATGACAATGTGTATTGCATTTTCATTCAATTTTGATAAAATTGCATTTTTAAGTGTTCTGTAAATTTGTAGATGTAAATTTCAAGTATTTTGATACAAATTGTTCATAAATCTACACTATGAGTTTGTAGGACCCATATTAACAAAATTTTCATAAATCAAACCCAAAAGCAAGCAAAGAATGTGCATTGTACTCCTATCTTACTTTCAACTCCTCCAAGCAAGCAGAGAATGTGCAACAGTCCATTCATTATATGGAATTATCACATGTTCCAAAATTACCACCTAAGTGAAAGTTTACAAAAAGAAAAGTGTAAGGACTAGTAGAAAGTTTAAAAGACTGGGGACCTATTAAAAGAAGTCAAAAGGAGATGATTTGAACCCACAAATCCATATACCAAAACCCTGAAGAGGAGAGGACTACAGTTCAAGACTACCTAACAATTATATACTTTTGATATAATGTCCTAAAAGTTTTCAATTTTCCAAAACAATTTATGGTATGGATAAACGTACAGGTTACCTCTAAATATAGAGTATATTAATAAAATAATATGTCACCAATTAACGAGGTAATAAGCAAGTTCAATTATCCCCTCATTTCACATGCAAACATGCTCTTTCAATAACATCTACTAACTCACCAAATAATAATTCTATAAGCTCACTTAATTACTCATCAAGAGAAGAAAGCTACCGGGTGATTTTCTAACTCTAACCAAAATCAAAGAACTTCAATTTAAACACTGTTATATATGAAAGATCATATATCTAGTACCCAAAAATAAGCTCACTAGTATAAAGTTTCTCCACCCCTACAATCTAAAGAGGAATAATAATGCAACAATACAAAAAATATTCCTCTGACATTTTAAATTTCTGAACAAACTTTCACAATTCAGAAAAGTACATGTGTCCTATGTACGAAATTCATATCAGAAACAAAGGCGCCCTATAAATATAACTGGTGAGTCTTTATCACTAGTTATACTTCGAGTCACTTCATTGGAAAATATGATCAAACAAACACTTGAATTATACTTCTGCTAAATATAGATAGGAAAGAAAAATGAAATGACTAAATTTGCCTAATCTCTCTACCATATAACTACTGTTTTTCATTCTAAATATCTTTAATTGCTTTAAGCTAGAATTTGCATTTGGCATTGTATGTGCATATATAGTTTAGAACTAAGAACCATCGAAAGAGCATAGGAGGAATGGTTTCCCATTCTATTCTTATAGATAATTTTATAGTCATATCCAATAATTTGATAACCATCTTTGTTGAAATAGAGTTGTGATCTACTTGATTATACTCATATCCAATACTTTTATCTAACTTATAATTAGTTTTCAATTTATAATATGTTGATCAATGATTCTGTTAAAAGAAAGAGTACTACATACAGCTGCATTTGATGATTGGACCTTTGATTCTAAATTATTGATTGCAAACATTTTCCTTTGCCTTAATAAAACATATGTATCTTTTTTCAGCTAATACATATATATTTGAATTGATACTTTTCTGCAGGTACCTGTGAATGGGGAGAATTTGGTGAAGGTGGGTTATTGTGGGGAGAATGTCTTATCAGATTTGAAGGTGATCCTGTCACTATCAGTAGGGATACCTTGTTTCCTTATTATGGTTTCTATGTATGAGATGGAGGTGACATTGACACATGCATCTATACTGCCAAGATGCATACTAATAGAAGGGATACCTTGTTTATTGAAGTTACTACTTCCAGCAAGTTGCACAGGTTTACCTATATTGTATGTTTTAGTTTTTGTTCTCCTCTTGATAGAACCAAATGAAATGAATTATGAATCTAATTTAATATGATAATCTGTTATGTTCTTATGGAATAACTATGAATTTGTTGGTATACTGCCTGTGAATATGTACACCATAAAAATAATTTTTTTAGGATATAGAATAAGGTTGTAAACACAATAATGCAAAATATTATACTGGACCTAACCAGTTTTGGAAAATTATGGTATTGATTTTGCATTCCTGAGTGTCGATGCCTCTCCCTCTTCTTGCACAGCCTAATGATGATTGTTTTACTCATGTATCTACTTTATTAGCCTCATCCCTTAACACATCACCCCTATCTCAAAACCTTTATGCCCAAATAAAACATACAAAATCTACATGCGATGATAATGCAATGGATTTGGGTCAAGAAAAGATTATTTATCAGTAGATTCTCATCAAAATCCAACTTATAATGACAATGGAGAATATCTAAGATTAGTTCCTTATAATTCAAGTTTATCATCTTCCTCACTAAATAAATTTCTAGAACTCATCTTCAAGACAAACTCACAAATAAATCTGTACAACAACTGAACAACATTTCCTACTTTTGTCTAACAGATATGGATTTAAAACTCCAATCCTAAATGAAGCCTAAGGTTAAAACTTCAATAACCTCTTTTCTTTTTTGCCTAATAGCTCCAAGTCTACTTTTAACCAAGATTTTCACCCAATAGAAGGATTTTCTTAATCTATGATAGTGAAAAGATTGACATCATTGCATCCACCATCACTGACTAATTAATTCACATATTACCTTCTTTAAACACATTCATAAACTATTGGATATAGTACAATATCCAATAATTATAATATGGGCTGCTGCATTAAGTTAATATAGAGCTTTGATACACATTTACCCTAAGTTATAAATCTATCGTATAATTTTCCTAGGTATACACATAAGCATGTGTTGTGTTATTCTTCAGGAGTTTCAATTATTATCAGATTTACAATGATTCAGTCACAATTGATAGTTGTTTCCATTGTGAAGTTCCTTATAAGCAAGCATCAGAATACTAGTCAGCACTATCTCTTATAGAGATCTAATGAATATTATTGATCATCTTATATAAGAATATTTCCCAAGTATTCTATATTGGAATATGGTAGTAATTTGGAAAATCAGAATTCATTTTATTATCCTACTATTATAAACAAATAGCCTGAAACCAAGTTAATAACAAGCCATTCTATCCTCTTTTAATTTCTACTACATATTATAGTCGAATGCTAAGAAGGAGCAAAGGAATAAAAGCAAAGAGACTGATCAAGTATGCCTCAATGAAACTCTCCCAAGCAAGAAGAGTGTGAAGATGTTATTTTCTCATATAACATCTTCTTTTGGAGACTTCCTTTACTGCACTAAGCTTTTCAATATAAAATTTGACCCCCTTTTAACTCACCTAGTATCTAAAATAGCTTCAAGGCCTACAATAGTATCTCCACCATCGTCAAGCAGTAACAGTTCTGTCTTTTAAGGAATATTAAATCTTAGAACTCTGCTTCTATTAACCATCGTATATCAATTGATAAAAAGGTCCTAAAGAATGATATTTTGTTATATTAGAGATTTCTGCATTCTATAGACAGGTTTTTGATAGAATTCCATATATAACTAGTGAAGGGGCATTCAGACAACATATGATTCCTGGTTTATATGACGTAGGAAAGCAGATAAAGAGGACCTATACATTGCACACTACAAACAAGTTCTTTAAGAAGTTAAATAAGAAGGGTTATGAAGTCCTCTACATGGTTGATGCTATTGATGAGTATACGATTGGTAGTTCAAGGAATTTGAAGGTAAGAAGCTTGTATCCACAATCTGTTTAGAGGTACCAAGCTTCTTTTTTTTTTCAGGATCTCTTCATCTTTAGACATTCCTCAACTTTTGATATTTATTTATTACTTTCAACAGATATGCAACTTTGAAGGAGTTTTAGGATTGGAAAAAGGAAGAAGAACATTAGCTCTCTTGTTTGGCATAAAAGTGTAAAACACAACAAATGAGTTTTCAAGATAAAATTCTTCAGAGACTTTAATTCTCATTTTAGATGTGATGATATCATAGACATATATAAACATTCCATTTCAAATTCTCACATTTGTCTATTTCTAGGTTGTTCGAAAGTTTATAAAAGAGCAACTGTCTATTCTGGCTTGATACTTTTTCCCTCATAACTATTTTAAGAGTGTTTTATCTTATATAATATCACATACTCTTAACTGATTTTAAGAGTATGTGATATTATATAAGAGTATGTGATATTTGTATAAAATATCATATACTCTTAACTGATTTTAAGAGCATGTGATATTATTATTATATAATATCATATACTCTTATTCATACATGCAGTTTTAATCTTTTAATCTTATGTGATTAGATTTCTATCTTAGAATTCTTCAATAATAGGAATTTCTATAGTCCATCTGTCTAATTCCTGTAGTTCATAACCCATCTTTCCTTTATGAGTATATATCCATTTCATGTTGTAATATAACCTATAAGGTGATCTTAAAAATTTTAGTTTTAAGGCTGAAAGATGTTCTCAAGGAGAATGTTAGCCCTTGTCAAGGAGCTTAAATCTAAGGAAGGGTCATATGTGATCACATTTGGATTACTTAATAATTGTTCAGAAGCAATCACAGAAGGAAACAAATAAGGGGTTATATTTTGACGATTGAATTTAATAAATTTTTTTACTCTTTAAAATAGAACTTCTTTTTCGACTTAATGGATGAACTAAGTTTATGTGGAAAGTTCGTCCCCTAGGTTATGTAATATGTGTCCACAACTTCATTTTCCATTATATTTAATAGATAAACTATAAAAATGTCCAGAGTTGCTAAGGGGCTTAGGTAGGGGGATCCCTTATGTCCCTACTTAGGTGGGGGGTCCAATGTAGCTACCTTGTTAACAGCATTAAACAAGGCTTGAAACATAAACAACTTCTATTTAAACATCTAGTGATGCTATAACAATAAGGAGCCTCTCATTCTCTAATTGTAGACTTTCATTAACCCAATTCAAAAGCGTTTGCATAGCTAGTGTAACAAAGCCCTATCATATAGTTAAAGATATCAAATTATGAATACTTCACCTAAAAGCATCCAGAACACTAGATAATGTGCAATCAACTTAAGAATTTTAAAGCTACAAAATTATCTTTAGATATTGCTCCACTGGAAATGACACCACAGTTGAAGGATATTTTGCGCTCTTAGGAAAAACTACCTTAAATGTAACGATAATTTGCACAGTTAAATTTATCAATAGTTACGGATAAAGGGCTATAGGAACAAAATTCATAAACATAAAGTCCAGCTATATGAAGTGAAGAGAGTTCATAAATATTGGTGGCATTTAACTTTTATCTGGAAATGGAATTAAAGGGATAGTCCAATTATATGACGTAGGAAAGCAGATAAAGAGGACATATACATTGCACATTGTAGATAAGTTCCGTAAGAAGTTGAAGAATAAGGGTTATAAAGTCATCAACATGGTTGATGCTATTAATGAGTATGCGATTGTTCAGTTAAAGGAATTTGAAGGTAAGAATATTGTATATCAATCAGCATTGGCATCCGCTCATATAAATTTATTCCATAGCAAGGAAATTATTCACCTTCCAGTTTTCACAAATGAAAACACAACCAAGTTTGCAATTTACACGTTACATAAACATATGTGTATCATGATGCATTATTTGATAGTGTAGAATGCAACTGTCTTAACTCCATCATCGATTTACTAAATTAACAGTTGCTCAAATATAGCACACAAGATCATAGCTCAACAATTGCACACAACTAAGGTTCAACTGCATAATAAGAATTTATTTATCATCATCGTCGGTGGATTCTTCCAATACAATATCACATTCATTGTCACTACTGCTTGTCTTTAAGTCATCCAAATCGTCTTACAACCATTGCTTAGAATTTAATACAACATTATTTATTGCATTAAATGCAATATCATTTCAATCTAAAAACTCTAATGAACATTCCTTGACTTCGACTAGAACTTCATAAGACTCCTCATCGTCATTTGAACCTTCTTCATTAGCATTGAAAAGGATATCATACGCACATCTTACTTCACATTCTTGCACAATTCATCAATTTGAACCAAGTAATAAGTCTTCCACAAAAAAAACTTACTTCGCTTGGTTTGCCAAAATAAATGGGTCATCCTTAAACCAAAACTTAGTTACATTGATGCTTTTTACAATGCCGTTGACCCTGATATTCGAATTTCCAAGATCGTACCATTTGCATTTGAAAAGAACGAAACTTTTACCCCTTACATATTCAAGCCTGATAATATCTGTTAGCATCCCATAAAATGAAATATGATTTCGTAACAAAAAGAAAAAAATATTAGTAACTAAACTATGTTTTGTCAAAACAAATAAAAAATATTAGTTACTAACATATGTTTTGTCACAATTAAAATTTATTCCCGCCAAAATCATTTTGGCGCCAAATTGCACAGGCTTTTAATGACAAATCTTAGCGATAAAAGAAAAATTGTCACTATTAATATATTAATAATAACAAATTAACTGTAGAAGATACTAAATTGTCACCATTACTATTATATTAGTGACAAAAAAATAAATCATCATAGTTAGTCCAAACAATAGTGTCAATCCATTGTCTTGTCACAAAACCACCGTATTTGTGATGAAATAATAGTTTGCCACAAAACAATTGTCACTAAATGTCTTAACTCTTGTAGTGTCTACCACCATATAGTTCATGTTATATCCAATGACTACCGACTAAAGTACCTATTACTAGAATAGGTCATAAATAGTATCAAAACATAACGATCCCTATATTAAAATAACTTTGGAGACCTCAAGTTAAAGGATCACTTATAATAATGTTGAGAATTTCTATATAATAATCCCTATAGTAGAATAACTTTAGAAACCTCAAGTCAAATGATCCCTTATACTATCACAATGAGTATTTCTATATAATCATCTTCAAAACAAACTCCTTGAATTCATCATGAAAGGGAATCTTCCAATATCTCACATCTTTTTAACTATACATCAAATGTATCAAAAAAGGCACTAATTCCAATTAGATTTATTATTATGAGATTTGAACTTTTTAAATTTCATCTTACTCGAACTACTTATCTTAAGAACCATTCTCTTATAAGTATTAATTGAAACAAACAATTTATTCAATAGTTATGTAAGATTATATCCAATCTTTTATATATCTCATAACTTTTATTACCAATTTTATTTATAAAATTAACGGATAATACATGCTTTAATTAAGCATAAAATCCCTAAATTATTAACTTTGACTCCTTCAAAAGTCTTCCATATCTAATAAGAAATCTTGTTAATTGATTCAATTGGAACTATTGAAGTTAAGTCATTTTCCTAGGCATAACTATAGAAACAATTCTATTGCATTATACAATATCTCATATTGTTTTTTCCTCTTGCATAAATTCATACTCTTTTAAAATTTTTGTTATAAAGGTATTTACTAGAGAATCTCATTCCCTATAGATAATAGAAAATTAAAACTTATCAAATCGATCTCATTAAAGTATTTTTAACATTCTCAATGCTCAATTTTTACTTAGATTTAAATTATTTGAACTTTTAAAATTTTAAATCAACATTTCATTTAATACATATGACTATATCACATATAGTCATTAGTATTATAATGAAATATAAGTATCATCTTTTTGTGAATTGTTATTCCATCCAATACATTACATGTATAAGATTTAACAATTGAATGTCATCATCATTATTTCATTAAAGGTTGATTTGGTTATTCTTCAACATGATAAGTTTCATACGATTCATAATCAAAAGGATACAGGTATCTTCATATGTAACTTTATGATTCTCATCATGTTAATTTAACTAACATGGCATAAAAGGATAGTCATGGTTATCCTACTATATATTTCTTCCACTTATATTAAGCATAAGTCTCCTTTGATCTAACACAAACAAATTATTTGCATAAAATTATATCAACTACTTTTACTCAAAAATCTATTTCTTATTATGCTTTGAATATTGTAACAATGTTGAATCTAAATTCAATATCAAATACTTGCAAGCATGCACTATAAATATATATGATCTTTATCAAATTTCATATAGGGAAGAAAAATCATACAATTATTTCATCTAATGATAACGATTATCATTCTACAACAAATGCCTTTAATTGATGTCCATGTTTATGCTTTTAGTAGGCTAAATTAAGTGGAGCAATTCCATCAAGGTGCTATACCTTTTAGCATTACTCATTGTAACTTCTATCATCTTGGTTTCATGGTGTCAACAGACATCTTACATGTTGTTATTAAAGTATATTAGACATTAGTCAACTCAATATGCTAATACATTTTGTCATCTATATGATTTTAACATATCTTTAAAACTTTGGCACTAAATCCTCAACAGGGATTATAGTAAAATAACATAATAGGCATATAATTTTCTTTCTAACTTTAAGAACTCTCCTCAAATATAACCTATGTCCAAGAAATTATGTTCACTAACTTAGTATCAACTATACTAAACGAGGTAAATTCTACTTAAAACATAATATAAAAGTAAGAAAAGCAAGTAATTAATTATATGGCATGACTCTCAAATGAGATTAGGACTCTAATCATGTATTTGGTTATTCCCACTATTTTATTTGAAATAATAGCCCTCACATCTATTTGGAAAGAATACTCTAATCTTTCTAGTGGCGTTCAAATAGTTGATCTTGAGTTTGCTCAACAAATCAACTAAACTTAAATTAGGTAGATAACAACTTTATTAATCACATCTCATATGAGTTCTAGATCAGTTAAGTGCCAACTCTTGCCAAAACATATATTATATGTTATCTATAAACCTGTCGAATAATTCACGTGATCATAAGTTTGCTCATCCAAATCACAAAAATAGAAGGCAACAATCTCGTTCTCAACATGTACTTAACATTTTAACGAGGAATTTAATTTCGTTCATCTTATCAAATACAAAATTGCATGTAAATTATTACAAATATAAAACATACAGTTTTACATGCATCCAATATATATCAAACATATAAATAAAATATGCAACTTATGCACCCATAATCAAATTATATGCATAAAACATCAAGTTTCGTTTGATTCTAGTTATTGATCTTCATAATCTAAAAATAATATTTTGAACTCTTTGGAAAAATTATATTAAATTAAACTCCTTGATTCCTACATGAATTAAATTCCTATTCAAAATAAAAACTTAATTTGATTTGAAAACAATTTTCAAGTCTAATTGGAAACTATTTCCAATTAAATTTAATTGAAAACAATTTTCAATAAATTATTCTTCTTACTCATTATAATTTTAAAAACTCCTTTTTCGAAATTATATAAGTAATATATTCTAATTAGAAAATTATTTCTAATCTAATCAGAAATTGTGATTTCTAATCTCATTAAAAATTACTTTTCCTTAATTAGAAAACTATTTTCTAATCTTAAAAGGAAACTACTTTCAAAATTAAACAAAACACTTTTAAATTTATTTAAGAAATTCATTTATATTATTTATTTAGTTTTTGATTTCTTAATTAATTAGAAAATCCTTCTTTAATAAATCAGAAATTTTTTTTTCAAATATATTAAAGAAAGCATATTTTTCTTAATTAATAAATGAAAAGACTTTTCGAAATTTAACCAAGAAAATTCCTTTCCTAATAAATCAAGAAAATTATTATTCATAAATAAAGAAACAATTTCTAAATAAATTGAATAATGATTCTCTAAATAAATAAAATCACAAATTTAATTTATCTCAATCATATTGAAATAAGTAAAGTTAATTAAGAAGCGTCTTTCTTAATTATTTAAGAAAATATTTTTCTTAATTTTAAGGAGTCTAATTAAATAATTTCAATATAATTTAAACTAATTAATTTTATTTTTGGAAAATAATTTTATAAAATTAATTGGAATCAATATAATTATTAATATTAGTCACATTAAGAAAATAATTAATTTAAAATTGGAATTGAATTTTATTTAAAACTCTTTCAAATTCTAATTAGAATAAATGTATTTTTAAAAAAAGGTTGTTCTTATTGTGATTTTATTTAAATGGATTACACTAATCCTTATTCCCAAATAAACCAATATCAACTTTATAATATATTTATTTTAGTAGTCAAAAAAGTTTATTCTAGTTATAGGATAGTCTTATCCATGCTGCCAAATAAGCTTATTATAGGTTAAGATCTTTATTCCAAACCTAGAATAATCCTAAACCTAGATCCAAACCCACCCATCTTCACTTTTCTTAAAACCTAAAACTAAAATAAGAAGCCTTAGCCACCACAAAAGAAGTTGTTATTGTCATTAAGATCCCCTTTTGATAAGGCAAATAAACGCAAGAGGGAGGTGAATTGTGTGTAAAAAAATTTAATGTACTTTCAAATCGATAAGATCTTGCTTGAACAAAATAAATTTATAAATAGAAGGGTCTTATGAACTTTCAAAAGGATCATGTTAAAGTTGAAAAAGAGAGCAGTCTGTTAACGCTGAAATAGAAAGGAGCCAATTAATCGAAAGGAGCCTACTAACTCTTAAAACTATAGGAACCTAGTTAATTAATAAGAGTCTGCTAATGCTCAAAAAGAAAGGAGATTGTTATTCAATAGGAGCTTGCTAACTTTTGAAAGAAACCTCTTGTGATTTAAAATTGAGGGAGTCTCTCAAAAATACAAACTTATAATGTGGAAATTTAAAAGTAAGAAAGAGAGAGAAGATGACACAGTATATTTATACTATGGCTTATAACAAAGCCTAAGTCCAGTCCCCAAGTAGCCAACTTGAGTGTTTCACTATAAAAGCCAAGTAGTAATTTGACGAGCCTCTTCAAGCTCACAAGTGTATATTTTTCGAGGTTCTTCAACCTTCCATAGTAGTAGTATTTTGGTAGCCTCTATAAGCTCTCAACAAGAAATGTATGAATGATTTAACAATCTCTCTTAATAGAGTGATATCACTTTCTAAAGTGCAAAGATTTTGATATAACTTTCAAGAATATTGATGTTCTAAGATATTTCGCAATTCTTGTATATTTCACAAATGCTTTGAATCTTTATTAAGTAGACTTTTTTTCAACTAGTCGTTGCTTAATCTTCAATATTATCTTTGCTGAAATCTTCGATGCGGTAAGATAAATGTTTTGTCAAGGCTTTCGAAGCTAATTATTTGAATTAGTAAGATCCTTTTGGATGTCATGGAACCATTTCTAAAAAGGTAAGTTTATAAAGAAGGTTCCTGTAAGAAAGAGAGCAACTATACAATATTTTATTTGCTTATAAGAAATATATCATTGCCTATGTGAGGAATAAATCCAATTTAAATTTTGAAATACTATACAGTTATCATCAAAATCGTTAATCATAAACCTTGAGCTAACAATCTCCCCTTTTTTTTATGATGACAAACAACAACGAATATATTTTTAAAATTTAAATAATAATAAAGGATTTTAAAAGATACCTATAAATTTTACTTGCAGTTATGATTTAAAGGTGCTTGATTTCTAAAAACATTTTAGCAGAATATATCAATAATAACAAATTTATCATCAACGCAATATTGAAAATATATCACAAATGCAGAGCAAATATATCATTAAGTGCAAAATATATCATTAACTATTTCTCCCCTTTTGTTATTATTAAAAAAAAGGAAGGAGTAACTAAGGCAATATACAATATAATAAGTGTGTAAGAGTAGTCTAAACAAAAAAAAAACACAGATTTATTGAAGAGATTCGAATATTTTTCTAAGCAAAATTTGCATTTCAAAAAGTTGATTTTACAGATTATCTATTTATTTTGGAACTTGTTCTTAATTGGTTTGAACATCCTGTAGATGTTGTTAGAGATTTGTACTATTTTCATCCTAAAGAGGGACAGGAGTTTGTTGGTTTAGAGTATGATCTAAGTTTTCTACTACTATTTCAGATCTTTTTTTTTTACCCATATATTGGTTTCCAATTTGTATCTAAATTGGTACGGAATTAATGGAAGGGTGAAAGTTAGTCAGTGCATACCAATTCAAATTTGCAAAAGGAACTCCATAATAGGTGAAAAATTTTAGTGAGCAAAATCCCATAAGGTAGACAATCAGTGGTATTCTTATGATTCCCCTTATCCTCCATAAACCTCAAGATCATTACTAGAAGATTCATTATGTTCCATTTTAGCAAATTATACACTACACAAGTGTCCAACAAACTGCACCTTTCAATAGAGCTACTCCTGGGAAAGATTGAGGTCACTTATAACGATGCAAGACATTATGGCAGTAAATCTAATTACCTGTGCTAGCATCTCCCATCTTGGGTGTTTTTAGTAAGAATGCATATGGATTTAACAACTTCTACCAAATCTAGATCATCGAAATCCCACTTATGAAAGGGAAAATTAGTTCTCCCTATAGGAGTTATGTCCAATATCTCTCCTAAAATTTCTTCTGAAATTAAAATGTCACATTCATGTGCCCATGAGATAATGACTAGCTTTCCATCAATTTTTTCTTTTCTCATATATATGTAGAATGTCTTAACTAGCTCATTACATATGGTCTTGATAACTTATCATTTTGTGCTAATTTTGGATATAAATCTCTTTAATGTATTGAAATTCTTATTTCAAATTGATGGACTTGTTTCTTAATTGTTCCAAGGTGATTTTCAACATATGGGAGATGAATTTAAATAAAAAAGGTGCAAGAACAACAAAGGCAATTTGAATTCCCAGCTGGCAGAAAATTTTTTGTCTAAGCATGGGCACATGCAAAAGAAAAGTTTATCAGCAAAATCTGATTTGAAGATAGATTCGTTAGACTTAGGATTCTAATTATTTTGGGAATCAAATTGTTTTCCTTATGTGGGGATCTGCTACCTGAATTTATGGGGAAATGTACACGATAAAAATAACGATAAAAGGGAAGAAAAAACCTTTCTAGATAAATCATCTTTCATGTTTTCTTCTGCTTTGGTTTTTTAGTAGTTTTCGTATTTTTCTAGAAAAATTGCAGAGAAGGAGACAATATGTCCTATTACTTATTTGTTGAGTTTTACCTCTGTTATAAGTAACTAAATCCTTCTTCTGGGTTGAAGGGAACCAATGTTATCATCTAGTATGTATGAAATTTTCTGAATAAAGTTTATTTCATTAATGAATATTATGGGTCTTTCGTATTACTGCTTTTTATGATTGAATTGATTGATCGAGGGTGCGTAACTAGGAATTGATTGATTTAATTTACAATTAGATTAGTAGGATTTGACATTCAGTTTTGCTAATCCAAAGTGGCAATTAGGATTACCATCTTTATGTTAGGGATCGAAATTTTTAAGAAAGATACTTATCTAGCTTAAATACATATCGTATGTGTATTGTCTTGCTCAGTGGTTTTCTTAGTTGGTATTAATTTGGTTGTAGGCAACAACATTGCAAAGTCTCATATAATTTTAGAAAATTTTCCTAACAAATGGAAACAAAGTAAGGAAAGATATGTATACCTATGTCATCAAACATCATAGAAGGCAAGATTCACCCATCAACCACCTTTTTTTCTTGTACTACATTTTAGAGCGAACGTCAGCTTTCATTGATTAAAAAATTTTTAGTGGTGTTGATGTCTATCCTTTTTGTGCATCTATATTTATTTTCTTTGTCCTTTTCTTTAGGAATTATCTCTTCATGAAATAGCTCATTTCTATCAATAGGGTTCTTAATAGTATCTTCAGTCACAGGTGCTTTGTCTTTCTTTATTTCTTCCCTTTTTCTTTTTCTAGATTCTTCTTTCTCTTTATTTTCATCCTGAGGACTTTCTTCATGTACAAATTGCTTTGCCATACTTGCTCTAGTCCTTGATCATCTAATCAACCGAGCAGGTTCTTCACTTAAATCATTGTCGTTTATAATCCAGTGAACTTCAGGTACTTTCTTATCTTTAGGACCGGGTATAGAAGGTATGGAAGTTTTTAGAGTAGGAATGGGCATAGATAGAATAGGTGTTTCTAATATTTGGGGTTTAGAGGAGATAGGTTCAGTAATATGAGCTTCACCATGTCTATCATCAGAAATTGGGGTTTTCTTTTATTCTTTTGATTTAGTTCGTGTCATTGTAGGTAAGGAGTTTTTGGAGGAAATAACAGAGAGAAGGTAGGAAGTTAGGGTGTAGAGAGAATAAAATGGCGCTTCTAAGAAAATAACAACGAAGAGTAGAACAGAGAAATTTGTTTTTGTTATATTAAACGATTCTTGAGCAATGATTTCGTGTAAGGATGGGTAATCATACATACTAAAAGAGGAAGTGTGATCATCTACGTATCTTTATTTAGATACGTACAGAGCGTTGTCAAAATAGCGTGCACAATTTTTAAAAGTTGAAATGATCCCATAAAAAGCTTCCTTTTTGGGACACATGTAATTTGCTTTATTAAACCAAGAGGAGCCTTCTAAAATAGGAAGGGCCTTCTAAATTAGAAGGGAGCTTACTAAAGGATTGGACTAGAAGGATCCTACTAAAAGGATGTACCATAGAAAATTCATCCAAAAATAATATCAGATAATCTGCACATACCAAGTTATTTTCTAAACATACAAAATCTATCTTTAGATAGTTGCTTAGTGAAAATACCAGCTACATGATTTTTAGTATTAATATGCAAAAGATCAATGATAC
>JANSVA010438930.1:0-18038 GCA_025504915.1 Erythroxylum reticulatum | reverse complement strand
ACATGTGCATCTTTGGATACTTGTGATTGTAGAAATTGTGATATTGTGTATATTATTTGTTATAGAGGATCAACTGGGACGTCAACCTCCAGACGTTGACAGATCTTCCAGGCATTAGCTTCGAGAGAAACTTGTGAGTCAACCTAGATGATTTCCTAAGATTGATTTACTTTAAATTTATTTGATGTGTTAGCTTCCAATTATAAATTGTTTATGATTTGATTTGAATTCCGGACTTAAAGTCCGAGGAGCTTGTTATATGGATATAGGTATTAGAAGTGCTTTGATTTGATCTGAAATCCTGTATGATATGTAAATTCTCAACGAAAGTTGAATGCCGGACTTAGGTCTGATGATAATGAGTTTCTGAATCAGTATTTGATGCATTTCATAAAATGCATGCTCAGATAAAGGTTTTGTGACTTAAGTAGCCAGTATGAAGCGCTTCCACGTAGAGCATTGCTCCCTGATATATGTTCTACACACAAAGCTATGCTCTGTAACTCTATTCTGACTGAGCCCTATTGGCCTATATTTGTATAAGTATGTGATAGGCACTTGGTCACAACAATAAGAACAAATGTAAGTCTCATGCATATAGCATTACAAGATCAATATCCATTGAATGAATTTCTATGAAATATGTGATATGTGTTTGTGATTTGGTGAACTCATCAATGATGGTTCACTCATTGAGTTTGCAAAACTATGCTAAATTACAACATTGTCTTTTCAGGACCGAGAGACGACTTTAGCTACTGAGAGGCTCCACTACCATGTAGATTGTGTCTCAGCAAAAGCAGGCATGGCTCAAAGGTCGGTCAGTTGGGATTTTTGGATGGATTAAATAGATTTGACATGTTTTCCTCTTTCATGTAGTACATGTGTACTAGATTTTGTTAATGTACATGTAGAAAGGGTCGAAAGACACAATGTAGACTCTTGGTTTGAGTAATAAAATGAGGAAAAATAGATGGTTTTAAAAATATTGTGAATTTCTATTGATGTTTAATAAGTGATTTATGATACGATGTCATGTGAAGTGAGTGTAGTGATCGATTGTAACTCACCCTTATCGTAGGATATATGCCGGAATGATCTCTGGGCATCCCGATGGGTACCGGCAGTAAGGGGGTTCTACATTTGAGGTGCTATGATGTGCTTGTTAGTATTTGAGACCAAATATAGAAGAATAGAGAAGATTAAAGGAAACCCAGTGGACCCAGGGCCATGATCGTGACATAGACCCTTTCAGTAGGCCACGATCATGCCCTATACGAGGACAAACATGGATCGGCCTCCTGAAGTTAATTTTTCGATGTTTATTTCAGAATTTTAAGCCTCGGTAAAACCTAGTTTTTACCCCAATTAGCAAAGACTACATAAAACAAGAGAAATGACTTAGAAAGGAGGGCCTTCATTTGCCACTTTGGGAAAAAGATAAGGAAGAGGAAGAAGGAAGAGAGAGAATAAGAGAGAGAAGTTGGAGCTTTAGCTTCTACTTTAACCTCCAATCCTCCATGTTATCTTTTCTTATTTTCATCTTTTATTTCATTCATTTGATGTATGAGTTGGAAATGATGATGATGAATATGGGTTCAAGGATGATCTATCTTCTTTTAGGGATTTATACTTGATTCAATGTTAATCTAGTTGCTTTTGTTGGTAATGATGTTAGGTGTTGTGATTATTTGTTGTAATTGCATGCTTAGGTAATAAATTGAGAGATTGAACCGAATGTTAAATGATTAGGTTGATTAATGAGAGTTAAATGATATAATAGCCCACCTAAATAATCAAATCGGTAATTATACGGAGAGGGATCTCATGTGAGGACTTGGTTATTTATTGGAATGCTTAAGAAACTAATTAGGTTGTGGTTTGTTTTCTTAATAGAGATTATATGTTCAATAACTCAATTTAATTAGGGTTTATGATTTAGGGCTTAGTAATTACAACTCGAGAGAGACTAATCCACCTTTCGAAAGTTTAGGACCGACACTGCATTAACACAAAAGTGACTAAGTTAGCATTAATGATAGGATAAATCCCTTTTCTCATAATTTGTTAAATTTACTTGTTTGAATTTCAATTGTAAACTGGTGGTGCTCAAATTTGATTTCTTACATTAATTTAGAATTCTCATTTCAATCACTCCATATTCAATTGTTACTTTTCTGTTTAGTTTTTATTTTCATTTTAATTGCACTTTTAGGCCTTAGATAAATTAAGATTTGATTAGTTCACTAATTCCTCGTGGGATCGACACCTCGTATACTATGCTACGACATGTGCGTTTGTGAAATATTAAGGGTTTTATAAGATTAAAACTTGCTCAACAAGTTTTTGATACCGTTGCCGGAGAGTTAGTTAAGATTAGTTGGATTCCTTTAATCTAAGGAATTTTCATCCCTCTTGTGTCATTGTAGTTGTATGAACACAAAAGTTACTCAAAGTTCATGTCGGATCGCAAAAACCTTAGCACTTGACATAACCCATTCGGAACGAGCAATTTGATGAGTAAGACGCTAAAAACAAGATATTAAAGGACCTATGGTGAAAGAATTTCATCAAGAATTTGACCAAGGAGGAAACCAAAGAAACTAGTCGTGAACCGTTATAGACTTCATGAGACTAGATTTTAACGCTACAAATTAAGACATGACTTAATCGTCGATTCAAGTAGCTTCATTTGAAATTAAGTATGCCTATTGAACATGTTGCAAACAAATGTCCAATTCTACGAGTTGAATAATGAGGACCCTAACACGCATATAGTAAATATCCTACAAATATGTGATACCTTTTGATATCATGGAATCTCGGAAGATTTTGTTAGGATGAGGCTCTTCCCCTTCATGCTAAGGGATAAGGATAAGGCATAGTATCATTCGTTAAATCTAGTAAATGTCACAACTTGGGAACAGTTGGTGCATACATTCTTATATAAGTAGTTCCCTCTCACGAAGACTACGAAACTAAAAAAGGAAATCACAAATTTCCAATAAAGTGATGGGGAGTCACTTTGTTTGGGAACGATTTAAAGATTTGTAAAGGAGGTGCCCATACCATAACCTACTGAAGAAATTCCTACTGCTAACCTTCTATAATGGCGGTAACCCATCCACAAGAGGCACCATAGATGCGACATTTGGTGGATCTTTAATAAGGAAGATGGTTGATGAAGCAGAGGAGTTGTTAGAGGAAATGGCTAGTAATAGTTGTCTTTGGAAAATAGATAAGAGTAGACAACATACAACCCTCCATAAGCAAAAAGGAGCTTTAGCTGTTGAATCAAACACGGAAATGCAAGCTAAGATTGATAACTTAACCTGATAGCTAAATAATATGAAAGCCTCTTCTTTAGCTTCTGTGAAAGCTATTTAGCAAAGATATTAGTTGTGTGGACAAAATAACCACGACACTATTGATTGTTTTCTAATGAAAGACCATAAATTGGAACAAGTTAACTATATGGGAGCACAATTTTGTCGAGAAGGGGGAACAACCTTTACTCGAACACATATAACCTTGGGTGGAAGAATCACCCAAACTTCTCTTAGTCAAACAATGAGGGAAGTCAATTCTGACCTCAAGGATCACCTGGTTTCCAATAGGAGAAACCAGACTTGAGGGACTCTAAGCTAAATAAGATTTTAAAAAAGATTAGGGTATGGAAGACACTCACAAGAGGCTAGAAGAAAAATTAGAACTAGTAATAAAAAACCATGTCTCCTCTATACACAAATTAGAAGTCCAAATGAGTCAATTAGCAGACACATTGTTAACACGAAGTGCAAGAACCCTTCCTAGCAATATAGAGATGAATCCAAAGGAAAGGATAATGGTAATCACCCAAGCTCTTAAAGAAGAGCCTAATCAAGTTAAAGACGATGGGGAAGAAGAAAGACGAAAGATCAATGAAAGTTCCTTAAAGGTAAAATATAACATAACTGAAATTAATAAATATCAACCTCTAATTCCATACTTGATTTGAGCGATGAGAAAGTCAAAGGAAGTAGAATTGAATGAAGTTCTTGATATAATAGATCAAGTGACTCCCTCTTATGAAATCTGTAAAAGAGAAGTTGGAGAATGAATTGATAAGCAAAATGAACTCTATTAAAACGATAGCATTACCACAAAAGCGAGATGACCTGGGAGATTTTTACATCCCATGCACTATTGGTAGTGTCAGAATATATAAGGTGTTTGTGCATTTAAGAGCTAGGAGGTAGTATGATGCCTTATACCTTGTGTAAGAAAATGGAGTTAGGCAAAATAACACCCACTAGGATACGTGTTCAAACAGTTGATAGATCAATCCACCATCCTAAAGGTGCAGTCAAGGATGTTTTGGTTAGGTCGATAAGTTCACATTTCCCACATATTTTGTAATCTTAGACATAGAAGAAGATTTTAAGATACCTGTTATCCCAGGGAGACTATTTTTAGCCACTTTCTAGTCTATCATAGACATTGATGGGGGCAATTTGACTGTAAAAATGGGGAATGACAACGTGTCATTTAAAGTGTCTAATGTTAAAAGCAATTCTCTAAAATCTATGGATTTTATAAAGAGAAATGAATCTTAGGTAAAAGTTGAGCAAGGTTATACTTGTAAGGAGTCATTAGAACAACCACAAATCTGATAAAAGACTCGAAATAAGAAGAAAACAAAGATGAAAGGTGGTAAGAAGCACAATTTGATCACTCGAGTATAATTTATGAAAGTTATAATGGCACTACCATCACATGACCCATTTGAACCACTATAAGAAAACAAACGACGTTGAGCTAACGATGGTAAACAAAACGTTGCATAGGAGGCAACCCATAATTTTTAACTTATAATTGTTTCATTTTTTGTATTAGATTAGGTTTCCAATTCTACTTATGTGTGTTTTTGAAATGAGTTGAACACCTTAAGGAGATCAAGCATAAGTATGACTTGGGAATTCTTACTTCTCTCTTTTTCATAATGGATGAGAATGGTTTGGCAAGGGAAACAATGACGTGATGATGCAATTATAAGGTGTGGAAGGACCCCGGGACTGAAATGAGGAAAAGAAGCAAAAATTGAGAAGCAATGTAGAAAATTCTAACGACGCAGTCATGGTCTATGGCGGGACAGTTAGGGTATACGAAACTCGCCTATATTTTTCTCCCAATTTTACCCCTCCTACCCCCTAACCTATATGTTTACACTCACCCTCACTTTTCTTACACATATCATTCTCTAACTCTCTCTCTAAATTCATCAAGCCAATTCCCTCTTACTTCTCTTTACAACCATCTTTAACGTTTTCATCTCTCTCTAACTTCCTTACACTTCTCATTCTAATTGGACCAAGAATTAAGCAGTCAACCAAGTTACTCAACTGAAGGGAAAAGTCTAAATGTCAAGCCACGGACAAAGGAACCAGGCTTTGAAGTACGGAGCACTCTTTCTGATAAACTCAAAAGAGGAAGGTAAATGCTTCCAAACCTTTAGTCTAAAAAGAATTATTGTGCCTCAATATTTGGATTTTGACATATTAGAAACTATTGGATTGAGAGAACAGGTTGAAAGTTTATGGGGAAGAATTCACTAGGAAAAATTTATGCACTTTAATTATGTCATATACTAAGAACTTACCCTATAATTCTTTATCTCCCTCCAATATGAGCTTAGTAACCTTAAGGATCTATGGTTTTGGTTGCAGGGTCAACTATATGAGTTGAACTACGAGATACTATATGAAATCGATGGGTTCGCATAATCGACCATAGTAGACCATAATGATAACTTTTGTCCCACCCGTTATTAGGCCAAACTGACTGTGATGGAGAATTTTGTTGCTAAAAATGGTCACAAGTTTATATGTCAAACTGTGTTTGACAAAACGAAAGGAATAAGTGTTTAATGAAGGAACTTTTCATATTATGGTGCATGGATCATAGCACCCAAGTTTGCACCTCCAACCACATCTTTAATTCTATTATTGCTACTCTGAAAAATAAAAGCAATAATCTAGGCATGGGGTATTTGGTTACAACTATTGCGAAGTATTATGGTGTCAATTGAGATGGACTAACTGTACATCTTCTTGAGTTCCTTAACACTCATCACCTGATGAGAGCTGAGATCTCGAAGTCCTATAATATGAAACATTGAGACATCAACGCAAAATCTCATGTTAAGACTAGGGCAGGAAAGGCCAATTGGAGCTCAATGCCACAGCAAAAAAAGGAGGAATCAACCAGTGAAGAGTCAGAAGAGGAAGAGACCACTAGACGCGAGAATGTATTGGAAGCAATTTCAAACAATAACAAAGCTATTACAGAAAATGCCAAGGTGTTGAAGGAGATCGCGAAGGAGCAATGGAGACAACACTGAGACATTCGAAGCATTCACAAATACTTCGCTGCTCAGGGCATGAAGATTCCACCTCCGACACAATTGTCATCACCACCTCAATTTCCATGATGGGTTCTTATGCTCTAACCAAAATAGTTATTTATTAAACAAAAACACTTACATCGTTCTTTTCATGAGAATGATTAGCTAAAGAAATGAGGTAGGTAAGAAAATTTAAGAAAAAGTGTTTTTGTTTAATAAATAACTATTTTACTGTCCCTTTATGAAAGAAATCAGGTTACAAATAAAGCTAGTAGCCAGTTGAGAATGTAATCTAGCTGAGTAACCAGGGGACATTCATCACAAATGATTGTCTTCGTGTCAAAAGGCTATGATGACATTCCATCCAAGCCGCTTAATAAAAACAAGACTTAGTTGAGTAACTAGGGGACATTCATCACAAATGTTTGCCTTCATGTCAAAAGGTTAGGTTCATGTTAATGAAAATTAACTAAAATGGTGCATTGTTTATTAAATCCTACCAATCTTTGTAGATAGCATGACTTCTACTGAAAAGCTACTTAAGGATGGTTACAATTTTAATTGACTAACTAATTATCAATGTGTGTGAGAGAGTGATATGAGTGAATGAATTTGACATTAAGTCTTGATTAGTGTGTATATTTAGTTTGAAGTACTTAGACACAAATTTCATAAGTTAATAAGTTAGAACAACTTGAACGATTGTGTTTATAGTTAAATTTGTTTTGTGAAGTTCAATGTCGTTGGACCATTATCGCATATATGTGTGTTGTTGTTTGGTCTGTTGGTGTTTTGTTTGTTTTGTTTTTTCTTGAGGACAATCAAAAGTCCAAGTGTGGGAATGTTGATAGTTGTAGGTTGTAGATGTTTTAATAAGCATTTTAAAATATTTTTAGTTGTTAATTAATTGATTCATGCATGCTTAGATTTAGATTTGTGTTAGTTGGTTAGATATTTGTGTTTTAAGTGTTATGTGGGTTAGAGCATGCTATTGAGCTGTAATTTTGGGTGTTTGAGGTGCTTTAATGTGTTTGTTAGGGTTTGAGACCAAATATCGAAGAACAGAGAAGATTTGGAGAGAGCCTGGCAGAGGATCGAAGGCCACAATTGTGGCCTACGTGAGGACAGACGTGGATTGACCTCCCAAACTTAATTTTTCATAGGTTATTTGGGACTATTAGGCCCAAGTAAAACCTAGATTTTACCTGAATTAGCTATGAATACATAAGACAAGAGAAATGACTTAAAAAGGAGAGCCTCTATTTGCCACTTTATGAAAAATGCTAAGGAAGAGGAACAAGGAAGAGAGAGAAGGTGGAGATTCAGCTGCTGCTTTAACCTCCAATCCTCCAAGTTATCTTTTCTTCTTTTCATCTTTCATTTCATTTATTTGATGTATGAGATGGAATTGATGATGATGATGAATCTTGGTTCAAGGTTGTTATGACTACTTTTAGGGATTTATACTTGATTCAATGTTAATCTAGTTGCTTTTGTTGTTAATGATGTTGGGTGTTGTGATTATTTGTTGTAATTGCATGCTTCGGTAATAAATCGAGAGACTGAACTGATTGTAAAATGATTAGTTTAGTTAATGAGATTTAAATGATCTAATAGACTATGCAAATAATTAAATCGGTAATTATATGAAGAGAGATCTCATATGATGACCTGGTTATTTATTAGAATACTTAAGAACAAATTAGGTTATGGGTTGTTTAGTTAATTGAGAGATTACATGTTCAATAACTCTATTTCATTAGGGTTTATGATTTAGTTCTTACTGATTATAACTCGAGAGAGAATAATCCATCCTTTGAGTTTAGGACCGATATCGCATTAACACAAAAATAACTAAGCTAGTATTGATGATAGGTGATTGAACCCAAGTTCCCTATACCAATTGGTGAAAATTTCATAGTTTTTATTATACTTATTGGCTCTTATTTTCGGATTTTTTTCTTAATTTAACTCTTGAGTGCTTATCTTGAATTAATATAGTTTGAGGGTAAAATTGTCACAAATAATTAGTAATTGCACTAAATTGATTTTCTTAGAGCAATTGATACTGCAAACTACTATTTTTCATTGTAGGAGATTCAAAAATTAGAGCCAAGGAGTGAAGACCAATAGCATAAGTCAACAAGTCAACAGGCATGTCTCTTTAGTAGGTCTTCAGATTTCAACGCGGCGAACGCTAATGCTTGCGCGGTGGCGAAAGCTATAGCTAACTAAAGAAATCTTTTGAGAAAAGTTCGCCGCAACTAACTTCCTCTTGCCACGATGAAACCTTCGAATTGGCACAAACTTGGACATTTTTGGTAAATTAACCGATTGTGCAACCCGATCCATCAACTCGTTTTATGAAAAAGACCTATTTTAAACTAACTTAAAATAAGGAGATAGAGCCGACACTATATACTATTATTCCATCATCTCATACAACTCCATCTTCACGCACACACAATCGTCTTCTCTCATCCATACCATTTTCTTCCGCTTTCCATCGTCGATTGCTACCATGGGTATCTCCAGTGGGTTCTCGGTTGTGAAGTCTCATGAAGCTATGCATGGCTAGGCACCTCTCTCCTCTTAAAGATGTAACAATGACTTAAGTTCAATAAGCTTAAAAGGGGAGTAATTTAATCCATGTTTAGTTATGATTTATGAACTCCTAGGTTTAGGATTTGTAATTTGTAGTTGAACATTCTTGATTAGAGTTTAATCAAGTGTTAGATATTCAATGTGTGGTCGGGATTTGATGATGTAGAACTTTGAGCTTAAATATATGAAATCTCATATATGTCTATTTGCGATCTTATTGAATCTCTTTTATCTTGCATAGTTGCGTTTGATATTGAGTTGATTTGAGACTCTAAAGTGACTTGTTGCATTGACTTACCTACTACACACACTAAGGGAATTTAACAAGGTCTTAAGAAATGGAGTTCATTGATTAAGACCTTGGACTTAAAGCGTTCTCTAAGGTTTACCCATTTGAAACTTAGTGATTTCCACTCCCATCAAAAATTGTTTTCAAACTATGAAAGGCAAAGCTCATTTTCAAGAGGATACTATCACCATTTTATCATTAACTTTATCTTTCTGTTTTCCATTCCTAAAAATCCAATAATACATTTTTCAAAATTTTCTTACAATTCCATTTAATTCAGTTAAGGTTTCCAAAGATCAAAATCCCCTCCTTACCAATTTAGCTTGCATTTCATGACATATAGGTTAGCTTAGGTCCATTCGTTTAGGTTTTGATTAACTGAGACGACCTGAGGTTGCATCCTATATTACAATCTTTAGATTATATTTTTTGATTTAAGCTCCAAGGGTACGAATTAAGGTCCAGATCAATAGGATAAATCCCCTTTCTCATAATTTGTTAATTTTCCTTGTTTGAATTTCAATTGTCAATTGGTGGTGTTCAATTTTGATTTCTTGCATTAATTTAAAATTCTCTTTTCAATCACTCCATATTCAATTGTAACTTTTTTGTTTAGTTTTTATTTTCATTTTAATTACACTTTTAAGCCTTAGAAAAATTAGGATTCAATTAGTTCACTAGTTCCTCTTGAGATCGACACTTCATATACTATTTTATGACCGTGTTCCTGTGAAATATTGAGGGTTTTATAAGATTAAAACTTGCTCAACAGTCAAGATCTTATAATTACAATACTTAAGGTGGTAAGGTGTTGGAATGATTTCCTTCTTAATGCTAAAGTATGTTCTATAATAGATGAGAATCAATAGATCTCTTTTCCTACAGAATTGCAACTTTCGTTACCTAATTACTAACCTAATTCTTCTCAACAGGATGCCTATTCATGGTTGATGAAATCTTAATTGAAATTTTTTTCTTAACTACGATTATACAGATCATATCTTATAGTTAAAAAAAGTGTCATCCTACGAGGATTATAGTAATAACCCAACAATTTTTTTAAACTTTGTTTAAGGTAAATAATAAGATGAATAACTAATAATTAAACTAAAAACAAAGAATTAATAACTAAATAATGGAAATTGCATTAATACATTAATGCATTTATCTATAAGAACTCTCTCTTTTCTACTAGTGAATAGTGTTCCCCCAGATGAACAGTGTTCCCTCCTAAGGCTCACGACACTCTCCCCTTTTAAAAGCTTCCCCCACTAGCTTTAAGGCTAATCAAGTAGCTTGCCACTTTAGGAAACTCTATGGAAGCCTCAGAGGGAGGCTCCATTTCCCTAGAAAAATTGCTTGAAAAATTTCCATCTCTGCTTGAGTTAATGAAAATGAGATCGTAGAATAAACAAAACTCCGAAAAAGTAAAAGGATCTTGGAGTAACATAGTTGCAACTTAGTCCACTAGGAAAAGCCAAAGTACTTTCAGGATGCTCTAGTGAATGGTGTTATAACTCCACCTCTAGAGATGTTGCGGAAGGGAGCAAAACACTAGTATAACACACTTGAAGGATTCTTCATCAATAAGAGGCCATCATTCCTATTAATACATAATTGGGCACAGGCTAGAAGGGAATGCAAGCGGCTTGACATGATCTTGTTAATTGAAGATGATTCCTTTTTGTTAAATTTTATAGATGAGGAAAACTTGAATAAAGTCAGGAAATTTGGACCTTGGCATGTGGATGGGCAACCAATGTTCCTCTAAAAGTGGTCATCTGGTCTAGAGTTTGACAGATCATCCATTGACACCATCCCATTGTGGATAAACCTACACAACATTCTTTTGGAATATTGGTCATTATATGGACTAAGCCTTATAGCTAGCTTAATTGATGCAAAATAAAAAAGTTTGTTGTGCAAGAGTTTGTGTGGAGGTTAACCCCCAGAAGTTACTCCCTGAGTCACTACCTGTGATGAAGTTAAATATGGCTAATGAATTGGTGAAAGTTGAGATTCAAGTCTCTTATCACTGAAAGCCTCATATGGGGAAACAAACATGGAAACCAACTAGTAAACTATTCATTATAGGAGAATACAATGAGCTTATAGGAATTGCTAAACCCCAGTTAGATCCTAATGACTCAACAAATGATGAGGAAGCATAAAATGAATTTTCTGCAGAGATGCTGAATTCCTTAAAAGCAGTTAAGGAGATTCCAATTTCAAATCAAAATTTGATGGAGAATTTAATTCTATCCAAACAAATTAAACTAATCCACAATGAATAATTTATTGTAATTTATTATTTTAATTAAATTGTATTAGATTTAAAAGCTGAGTTAAATCATCATTTTAGTAGAATTTGATTGGTCAATGTGTAATATTCATATTATGTGTTTTGCTATTTTTGTTTAATGAAAGTATAAGAAAAATAATTCTTTAGGAAAATTAAGAATTATAAAAGAATTTCAATAATTTTAAAGATTAAGAAGATTTTTTTAAGTTACTTAAAATATATAGATTTCCATTTTTTTATTCTTAACAATTTGAAAATACAAATTTATAAAGAAATCTGCAAACTAATGAAGATTAAATTATATGTTTTGGATCTAATTACAATTAACAAAAACTTTTGAAATATAATTACTACCTTAACCGTTAGACTGCTAATCTACTATTTTTGTGTTAACAACTTAGTCAATGACTATTTAGTTAGTGAATCTACTTAATATGATGATATATATAATTGAAAATTCAATTATTGCTTCATATTTAATAAAAGAGTATAACCTACAAAATAGTAGAACATTTTGTAGATGTGTTTTAAGCAGAGATAAAACACATTTATTTAAATTTAATGATATTTGATTAATTCTAATTAATTTTAATATATATGTAACCATATTAAATTTGTGTCAAAATTTACTATATTATGCATATTATGTTTCATCTTATCCGATTTCATTTCATTTAACAGTTTTTAAACTAATGAAATTTAATTAACTATAAGTGGGTTTAATCAATTTTTAGTTGTGGTTAATTGATTTGTATTAACTATAAGTGGGTTTAATCAATTTTTAGTTGTGAGTAATTAATTTGTAATGTTGGGGATTTTATTTTAGGACTAGTAAATTAGATTATATTAGATTTTTTGTTATTTTTGACATTCAAAAACAGAAAAGAAAATAGAAATACTAGTGAAAAAAAAGTATGATAGGCATAAAAGTAATTAAGGATGCAAGATGCTTTTTTAAGGTTTTACATTTTTGCGGGTGAAGTTTTAGTAAATTCGGAGAGGAATTGTTAAGGAATAAATAATCGATAAATAGAAGTAATAGAACAAAAGGTAAAATAAAAACTGTGTTGCTCTGCAAGATATGTCTCTTAGTTAGAAGAAGCCTACTGCTGTTATTAGCTCACCCACGTCTATCTGGTTCTTTCACCCAGTTGAAGCTCAAACTGTGATTTTCCTCTTTTAGTCACCTGCTCCCTATTTTCGTTTCCCACCTCTCACTTTTGTCAGGTTGCTTTTGTTTTTGGTATAGCTTCCGTAGCTCCACCAGCAACCTTGACACCAATTTCACATCCCTACACTAAACCCAAGTCTTCCTTCAACCACTTCCTTTCCTTCGCCAGCCAATCCTAACCCTAAAACTCTAAACAGTGCCAGAGCTACTCCTTAAGCTTAGGATCGATTCCAAAAATTTTGGTCAGCTATATTAGACTGAAGTTGCCATGATCTCTCCACCATTGGAGGTGTTACAAAAATGGCAAGTAGCATTTGTTAGTTATTTTCATGAAAAACATTAAGCTTTTCCTTTTATTTAGTAGTCGGTAAACAACAAGAGAAATTTTGGCCTGCTAAATACCTTGATTAGTAAAGATTACTTCTTTATTTTTAGAATCTCTAATGAGGATATAGCACAAAAGATTATAGAAATAGGACCGTGTCACATTCAAGTAAAACCAATAATAATGCAAAAATGGAGACTATGAATATCTTTGGGTAGAATAAAACTAAAAAATATCCCAATCTAGGTTAATTTATATAAGGTTTGATTAAAATACTAGTTTTTAAAGGGATGCTAGCTCATTAGGAAGGCCACTCAATCTTGATGAAAATACAGCTATTTTTAAGTGAATAAGTTTTGCTCATGTTTGTGTTGAGGTTAAATTAGAGAAAAAGCTTCCGTATTTTGTCAGGAAAATGAGGATTAATGAGGAAGGCAAATTAGAGGTGGATTCTATCCAAGTTACTTATCTATGGAAACCTATAAGAAAAGTTATGGTGAAAGGAGGATAAATGTAACATACCATACCCATAGCGCATATGCCCAAACATATCCACGGATAATCTAGAATATACTTTACAGAAATGGTACGTTAGAACAATCACATAAATATACTCTAAGGCATCAATATAACTTAAGCATTCCAAATACCCATTTCCTTCATAATCATAATAAGTCATATATGTCATTAACATTACAAATTCAGGTAGATCATACACAACAATCTTAAACTCAATCCTAGTACGTCATAAAGTACAAAAATTACACACTAGAGACAATGTGTGTCATAACATGGAATGCTAATACAAAAGACATCTATTTAGACTTCACAACTATCAGTTGATTAGATCTTTTAGCCATTCTTATCCCTGAAATAACAATACTAGAGTTTTATTAGATCACTTAGAAGCTAGATATCCCTTGAACTTGAAATCAATGTTGCAATTTTGATAAGTTTACAAACTCAGTGAGTGATTCATCATTGATGTGCTCACTCAAGTTAGAACACCAAAATAAATTACATAACTCAATTCAACAAGTGTATTGCAAAATCTAGTATCAAATACCACATCACATTTTGTCATATTTCAACAAGTATTGTATACCAACAATGCATATCACAATTTCAGAACAATTCAATAATTTTATCACAATCATTCATATGATACATGTATAATTGTATATGTAAATGCACAAATGGTTTCTTTCTTATTTTGCTTTGTTTAATTGAGCGCCTATCAACCTAATTTATTGTCCTATATCTGTTGTGGATACCGGGCTCATTTCATATACTGTCCTATATCTGTTGTTGATACAGGTTTCATTTTTATCTGAGCAGGTGGCTATTTGTGCACAATCCTATGCTTTAAGCTCTTTTCCACACATTGGCCACTCCGATCACAACTCCTTTATCTAATCATGCATCTCATTGTAATGAGATACATCAATTCATTTATCATGCTTTCAATACTTTTCATTCAATGCGTTCATGTCATATATCAAATTGAAGTTTGGCATTCATCATTCAGTTGTTCACACATTCCACAATACATATACAATTCAAACGGAAGCACATATAATTGAATTTACTCATCTAGGTTAACTCACAGTGTGCTATAGAAAAGCTATTACCTTGATAATCTGGCAATGTATGGATGCTGATGATCAACTTGTGCTCTTAAAGTCATGCAATATACACATAATTTACACATCACTAAGTTGTTCAATCATATGAATATACAATCATGCATATATATATGTTTCTTGTTCAATACATGCTCAATTGACCTTTCCGAGTATGTATTCTTATTCATAAGTCTTGACCATTTAACTATTATAGCTTGTATATTGCCACTTTAAATTCAAGTTTATACCTTAAGTAAGTTTGATTACTCTAAATTCATCAATTATACATTCATCAAACTTTTCTAGCAATATACATTCACACAATTTCCCAATGCTTAGTCATTCATACCTAATACACCTTACTCATATCCTTTAAATCATATTTGCATTCATAAAAACATCTTTATTCTTATAACAACTCATAATTTCCAAATTTAAATACATTGATATCAAGACAATCCATTCCTTAAGTAATGACATCAATTAATAACCTAAACTTATCAAACCCTTAACTAATTAATCAAGCAGCAATCTAGGTTCATTTCAAGCCTTAAACAAGTCCAAATACACCAATGTAGAGTAACTTATCCTCATTTGGTTCAATAAATTCACATTTCAAAGCTTTGGCCATAATCGTGGGGGACCTTCTCACAATCATGGGAAGAGTGCCCCAATTGTGCATTATCCAATTTTCCTCAATTCTCCATTAATTTCATCTACTTAGGATCATCATTAACACTTCAAATTTTCCAGAATTCATACTCTCAAAAGCTACATCAATTCATATTAATATAGCTTCCATCTTCGTTACGTAAATCTCACAAAACTCTAATCAATTGATTCATTATCATTAACTTAATCCCATCATACATGTAATTTTAACTTTTCCAAATTCAAAAACACTTCAATAGCACCCATCTTTAGCATAAATTCACTTTCATTTATACTTTAAACCTAAACCTAATTCATCCATATAACAATCTATAACCTAATGTTTTCATGCATCAAAAACAAAACAGAAAAGTAACCAATTCATCCATTATATTCCAACACAACTTCATCATCAATCCTACATGCAGTTCATCCCAATTCAATCATCATAAAATTTCTATTACAACATGCCACGAAGATCAAAATTGCACTTACTTGTTTAGCTCAAATTCTAGCTCAATTATCGAGCTATCCTAGCCCTCCAAGCTTGCAAGCACAATTCCAAAGACAAAATGGGACTTTAATGATTTCAGTAACAAGAAGACAATATAATATTGGAGTGGCAAAGTATAAAATGTAGGCAAAAACTTAAGGTTGTGAGGTTGTGTATGTATACCGGTAATGAGAGAAGGAAGAAGAAAATAGCATATAGAAAAAAGAAGAGAGAAGATAGCCATCCATATGTGTGGGTCGTGGGTATAGGTGTGTGGTGAGGGTTAAGAGACTTGTCAAGACATTTGTCAAATAAAGGACCATGCTGTATGTCCTCTTCTTAAACTACCAAATGTCACTTAAATACCTAGTCCACTTATCACTTAGTTTCTTGAGCCATTTTTCACCCAATTGTCTAAACCATTTTTCACTCAATTCCACTACCACGTGTCACTATTTCATAGTTCTAGTTAACCTAATTTCTCACATGTCAATTTGTCTTGCCATTTAAAATTTTTCCTAGACTAAATGTACATTTTAATTCATCACTCTTACAATTGTAACAATTAATTCCAAATTACTGATTGTGATCCATCAAACCAAAATTCAAGACATAAACAATACAAAATCATATCATAACCATTTTAAACCTTTCATACCCCATAACATGTCAATTGAGTGCATATACTATTTTTTCAATGTTTTCTAAATTAACATTCATGAGTGCATATGCTCATGTTATGCATTTGAATGAAATGCACCTTATAAATTCTAAAATGATATGACTCAAAATTCTAACATTCTAACTCTTAATAAGTTTTGGAAATTGGCTATTACAGTAAAAAATTAAGAGCCTTACTCTTTCTGAAGCTTAAAGCAGATGCAGATATTAGGCCCCAAGTCCAACCTATCATAAGTGAGCCATATATAGTGATCCTATACAGCTAACTTGTGATCCTTCAAAGATATTTGGACATATATAAATAAATATACATACTCCTTAGTGCCAAGCATAAGCATATACCCCACATTGATGGCATCATTGAACAAAGACCAATGAAGTTATAACTTCTATATTGAAAGAGAATTTAATAGAAAACTAAATAATAGTGAACCAAGTCTTATACTGGAGGCCTATATCTTCTTTAAGAAAGTAAAGGTAAGCTTACTTCTAAATAGTTGTAACCTTAAGCTAAGTACTAGTAGGATTGTAGGAAAATAATTAGAAAAGAGTTAATACCACCCCTTCTAGATAAGTTTTTGGTATCTAATGTCAGAGACCTGAATAGGCCAAATAAATAAAAGCTCTTAAGCATTTTTAATCCTTATAAATTCTCATTTCATTGGTCTTATTAAGACAAACAATGCAAAATAATCAATTATAAAAAGGGCTACAATTTTTGAAGAAGGAATGGATCACAATTAGCAACCATACTACTCATTACAATGGGAGAACTATTCTATCCTTATATCCCACTTTTTTTTTAACTATTAAACTAGTCTATTGAGATTGACATATCCACTATGAGGTTATTATAAAGCACACCCAATCTACACTGTCTTTCATATTGAAATATGCTTCTATCTAGGAGTTACAAAGAAAATAATTATGGGATGAGTTAGAAAGAATTATTTCAAGCTCTCCTCCCTTTAGATCCTACCAGTTGATTTCAAATTTATACTATCACCTCCTAAAGCTCAGGGAAAAAGAAAGCTAGTGCAATTAAAAAATAATCAAATTGTATGGCCAAGTTTTATTTATGAAGAAATCAATCAAATAGCAGGACCAAGTTTTATCTCTTATTTACAGTAGCTCCACAAGTGGGGATACTACCTCATTCACTAAGGTAGAATGGAAAAGTTTTGGCTTCTGGGAGGGAATTTCTGTTGGTATCACTCTCCTCCAAGATTTTTTAACCAACTTTTATAGGAATAAATTCTTACCTTGACCCTTACTCGCTTATAAAGATTTGAGAATGGAAGGGAACTCAGAGTCTAACAAGCTACCTGTTGAATTTATGTAAATATAGTTCCCTGGAAAGCAAGTGTACTTACATGTAACTTTATCTTTTTCAGTTACAGTTTCGTAATGAAAATATTTATTATTAATAAAATAAAAAAGTTTGGTTTTATTTGTGTGAGCGTTATATATCTGGTCAAAAGGTACCAAGATTCTTTTGTAAGTAATATACATATA
>JANSVA010438894.1:0-18043 GCA_025504915.1 Erythroxylum reticulatum | reverse complement strand
TAAGTAAAACAAACAAATTTAAAAACACACATGCATATAAAAAGTAATGCGGAAATGTAAAGGAAAAGAAATTTACTGCCCTTGGGTTACCTCCCAAGAAGCGTCTTTGTTTAGGGTCTCTGGCTTGACTCCTTCTCCTCTGGTGACAAAATTGTGATCTCCGGGTGTCATATACAGTTCCTCCACGTGAGGTAGTTTTGCATAGGGCCTTAGTTGATCATTATCCTCCCTCAGTGTCTTCCCTATCCTTAGCTTCTCAATCCCGACTGAGTCCATACACTCTGGAAATATTTGGAACATCTCTTCAACTTTTTCTTTATCATTTAACTCCTCTAATCTGTTATCTAAAGGTAAAGAGTTAGTTTCAAAAATAATCATAGACTCAGTACTTACCTCTGAGCTAACAGATATGTCCTTTTCGGCTTTGAGCTCCTTCTCCACTTCTTCGACAAAAACAATTCGTTGAGGGTTAACCTCAAAATTCTTAAGCTCCGTATCACTTTGCAAAGTTTCTACACAGACTTCAATTGGGTACATACGACTGCTCCTTTTCGCTTTGCGATTCTAGGCAATCAAGCATTATTGTCATCTGACTCATTAGGTGTTCCATTCTCTATTAGCTTGCTTTTGTTTCTTGTTGGAATTATTGTAACTGCTGCTACATATCCTGTAGAAATTGCAAATTGTTAGCATCAAGATTCTAACAAGTTCTTCTAAAGATGCACCTAAATCATGTTGGCTCTCCGGATATTAGACGCTAGACTATGTGGTTTTTGAAAATTACCCTCCATCTTTCTGGAATTATAAAGTATTCTCCTGCAATTGCAAAATCAACTCTTCCATAGATGGACTAGAGTTATGATTGGAAGCTTCTAGTCTGTACGAGAATTGTTGTGTATCCTACAAACTATCATGGAAGTAATTCTGATGATTATTCCATCCATAACAAAAATTAAGTTGATCAGTCCAAACATTGTCATAGGATTGAAAATATGAGTTACAAAAGAAATTACTTCCATCCATATCGATTTTTTTATCATGAAACAAAAAGATGAAAAGATCATAAAATAACAGAAAAGAAATCAATCATGAACAAATATATATGAAACATCAATTAAATCATAAACAAAAACTAAAACACTGCATTCCCTGGCAATGACGCCAAAATTTAACTACACGTCGTTATGCTAGTCAAAATAAAATAACTAGACTACTACTATAGTAGTGGCAAGTCTAGGTCGATTCCACAGAGAGTGTGAGTAAAGTTTATGAAATAAAATTAAATAATGTTTAGATTTAATGGGGGGTTTTGGATTTTTCAAAGGAGAAAATAAAATGAAACTAACTAATAGAAACAAATTAAAGAAAACATACAAAAATGATAAATGTGGGGAATTCGGTAAGGACCCGATTCTTTAGTTTAATCTCGGCCTACACCCTGACTAAGCATATTTTATTAATTTTTTGTTCTTTAACCTCTCCTAGCAATTATTAATCGTGGGTTAAAAATTAACATGAGTTTTCCTTTAGGTTTTGTTTAATCAAGATACAATCGTTAATTAAACTTAACCACCGAACAACCTAGGATACGATCTCTAGATTTAATTAGGTAGTAGCATTACGAATTAGGAAAACTGATTAATCAAGGAAACAACCTCATATGATGTGTCATTTAACCTAGGTCATTAGTCGCTACACATGAATTTCAAAATAATAATTACGGATTATATTAAAACTCTAGCAATGGGTTTGAAATTAACGATTCAATGAACGCATTAAAATCATCAATTGACAATACCCAATGGGTTCATATATAAAAAACCGAATAATAACGAAAATCCGATTATCCATACATAAAACCTAAATCAATTAACACAGGATAACACAATCAATTCCTAACGAGAGAAAGAAACAACAAAATAATAAAAATAATACTTAACCCGAGTCGTGGGTGTTGATGACACCTTCGAACTGGTGTCAGGATGCCTAGCCCTTCATGGGTCTTTCCCGGAAAATTGATTCATCCCCTATCTAATGTCCCTACTTAAATACCCCTTTTAGGCTACCCTCTCACTATACACTGTTCATCCATGGGACAAATAAAGTTGAGGGGTTTATGATAAACGCTACTATTCACTACTTCTCCAAGACCCCCGCAGCCTGCTCTCCTCGTTCGTAAGCCTCACCGAGCCACGGCATCCAAGCCATTTGTAGCTGGCATGCTGTAGCCCTCTCTTCACGCCACTGTTGCTCTCGTGTCTACTGTGCTTCTTGTTGTGACGAATTAAGGTCTCTCCTCAAATAAACCTTGCTACGTTGGCGTTTCTTGCTACCTACTCTTGTGCTATGGGACGCTAACGTTTAACGCAGCATTAAACACTTCTATTGCTGGTCGTTTTGTATAGAACGCACAACAATAATAAACACCCTTTTTTTCAGCTAGTTGCATTTAAAATTTTCTTCTTCTTTGTCTTCTATTTTTCGTCTTTTAATTTTCTTTGTCCATTCCATAAAGGCAAATGAATATTGATCTACAGAAAATATCCTAAATGAGGTGTTTTTGACTCACTTTAATTTCTTTGCCTTCAAATTGTACCTAAAATCACATATGAATTGAAGTGAGTATCTTAAGCATTTTTGTATCATTAATCGCTAAGTGTAAATAATTAGATATATCAACAATTAAACACATATCATAAAATCCTTTACTTACATGGAGATAAATTGCAACACTATAGTCTAAACCATAATAAAGCAACTAACTTGATTATTCAACTGTGAATCAATTAATTTAGGTTCTAATAATATAAATGTTTCCCATACATCTCTATGTATATGTATATTACTTACAAAAGTATCTTAGTACCTTATGACTAGTTATGTAATGCTTATAAGTATAAAACCAAACTCTTTTGTTTCATTAATAATAAATATTTTCATTTCAAAACTGTAATTGGAAGAAAATTAAGTTATACGTAAATACATTTTCTTTCTAGGGAACTATATTTACATAACTCCAATATAGTCATCCACAAAATAAAGAGTTAAATTACCGCTTTGCCACTATGTCGGTTTTTCCTTCTAGATCTCCCATTTTACTCTATATGGTGATTAACACACAAGATCTCATCTTAGTGTTAAGACTTGATGGGTAGCTAGTCCATCAAACTACTAGTGCCAGTTTAATCACCAATTTCTGTAAAACACCTACAAGTGATGATATCACTATAAATTCTTTATTTGAGTAAATGTTCCCTGATATATATTTCAATTAATAATTCCAACATGCAGACGCTGGATTGATACTTTGTAAAAATACATTATGATTATATAATAAATTATAATGAAATACATATGAGTTCACCACTCATCAAGATTGTGGTCCATAATTAACGAATGCTTAAGTTGCATGTTTTAAGATTAAAGTAACAACCTACTTTATTTTTAAAACATACTTGATTCCAGATTCATTGAATAGTGTCATTATCGATAGTCAACTACTATCATGATATGAAACTCATAATTCCCTTAAAGTAAACTCTTTTACTTACTCGGAGATAAATCGCAACACTACAGTTTGAACCATAATCAAGAGACCAACTTGATTATTCTACTATGAATCAATTATTTTAGAATCTAATAATATACATGTTTCCCATACATCTCTATGTATATGTTTATTACTTACAAAAGAATCTTGGTACCTTATGACTAGATATATAATGTTCATACAAATAAAATCAAAATATTTTGCTTTATTAATACTAAATATTTTCGTTACAAAAGTAACTGAAAGAAAATTAAGTTATAAGTAAATACATTTGCTTTCTAAGGCACTATATTTACATATCTCCAACAATCTCCCACTTTCCTTAAAGCAAGTTTGACATATCCCTCATTCCCACCCCTAATATATGACCCTCAAAACTATTTTGAGGTATCGTCTTCGTAAATGGATTAGCAACATTCACCTCACCATGTTGAATTATCTCCCTTATGAGATGATACTTTCTCTTAATGTGTTAGGCAGCTTTATAGTTCTGAGGTTCTTTAGAATTGGCCATTGCCCTACTATTATCACAATAAAGTGTAATGGCCTTTTCTGCCTCAGGAACCACCTCCAAATCATTTAGGAACTTACAGAGCCAGACTGCTTCTTTTTCTACTTCATAAGTAGCAACATACTCAACCTCTATAGTCAAATCAGCAAAACAAGATTGCTTGATACTCCTTCAAACTATGGCTTTACCTCCTAAAACAAATATAGAATAGGAAGTTGATTTCCTTAAATCAAGATCTGACTGGAAATCGAAATATATATATCTTGTCAAAATAAGGTTACTTCAAGAGTAAATAAGTATTAAGTTCTTCATACTATGAAGATACTTTAGTATGCAGTTCATCGCAGTCCAATGCTCCATTCCTGGATTAGACTGAAATCTATTTACCAATCCCACTGATCCTGTCTAGTGCAAAGCATATGATACATTAAACTTCCAACTACTGAAGCATATGGAATGTTATGCATGTGTTCGACCTCCTCTTAAGTCTTAGGTGCTTGCTCCTTTGAAAGTTCAACTCCATGTCTCGTAGGTGTGAAACCCCTCTTAGAATCTTGCATGACAAACTTATGGACCATGTTCTCAATATAGGTTATTTACGACAAGGCTATCAGTTTGTTCTTACGATCCCTTATAAATTTGATCCCTAGAACATAGCTAGCTTCTCCTAAATCCTTCATTGAGAACTGTTCATTCAGCCATCCCTTAACTGTAGATAACATTCCTAAATCATTCCTAATAAGCAGAATGTCATCAACATATAGGATTAGGAAAGTAACCTTGCCTTCTCATATCCTTTTATAGACACAAGGCTCATCTTGGTTTTGTATGAACCTATAAGTTTTTATAGACTTATCAAACCTAATGTTCCAAGACCTAGATGCTTACTTAAGCCCATAAATGGACCTCTGCAATTTACATATACCTTATGCTCATTAGTTGGCTTAATGAATCCTTCTGGTTGGGTCATATATACGGTCTCCTCAAGATCCCTATTATAAAATGCGGTCTTGACATCCATTTGCCATATTTTGTAATCGAAATATGCTACTATGGCCAAAAAAGATTCTGATGGACTTAAGCATGGTAACCGGAGAAAATGTCTCCTCATAGTTTATACCCTCCTTTTAACTATGAGGAGATATAGTAAAAAAGAAGGGGTGAATGTTTTCATGCTAAATTAAGTGGGATTAAAAGACACTTAATTCCCATTAACTCTCCTTTGATGTTAGTGATTAGAGGGAGGCCAAAGGGTGTCAAAGACAGTCCATTTTTTTGCAAAAGTTGTAAGAAAACAAAGTGTCTTTTTATGAAATACTCTCTCAAAGAACACAGCACAAAGTTAGTAATTTATGTGTGTTCTAGCCACTCTTCCTAAGAGGTTTTAGGCTTCACTCTTCATGTGGATATCATTAGAGACATCCTCCTTTGGTCATTGTGGTTTACGAAAACCCGAAGAGGTGAAGAAAACAAAGAATGGAATATGTTTGATTTTGTATTTTTTGGGTTCTGTTTTAGTTTCCGTTACATTCTGATAGTTGGTGCACGTGATGCATGATCACAACCCAACATTGGTTAACCTAGAAAGCTTTCAAAGGCATTCACTTGTTCCGTAGATGTCTATTGCAAAGTTGGACACATATCAGTGGGATGTCCTGCCATTGTGTAAATTCCATATACCTTGACTTATTGAGCACCATTTGTAGTCATTTGCCTCACTAAAGATGTTAACCCATTTATTTGTTTCTATAATGTAGTAGTAGTAGCTTCACTAACTTTCAATGGTTAGGGGTCCTCTCGAATGTTGAATTGTTTTAGAGTTAGTAATCATGTTAGAAATCATATGCCTAGCTTCAATAGGGGTCTTGTCTACTAGTGCATCTCCACTTACTGCATTTATCATACTTCTTTCTTATGTCGGAAGCCCCTTATAGAAGTATTGGATCAAGAGTTGCTCACTAATTTGATGGTATGGGTATCTAGTATATAACCTCTTAAAACATTCCTAGTACTCATATAATGTCTCCCTATGGGTCTGTCAGATTGCACATATTTTCTTCCAAATATTTATAACTCAAGAGGTAGGGAAATACTTTTACAAAAAAAAGTCTCTATATCTTGTTCCAAGTGGTTATTGACCCAAATGGAAATTAGTAAAGTCAATCATTGGCGGTGTCTTCCAATGAGAATGGGAATGCTCTAAACTTAATATGCTCTTCTTATATCCCGGTTGGCTTCATGCTAGAACAGACTACATGGAACTCCTTGAGGTGCTTATAAGGATCTTCACTTAGCATACCACAAAAAGTAGGAAAAAGCTATTTGAATTCTTGGTGAAGAATCAAACCTCCTGTTAGATGGTGATGGATCCTCAGGACTTTGTATAACTTGTCTTCTCAATTTGAGTATCGTTCTTTAAATTTCTAGATCAAATCTCAATTTAACAGAGTGAGAAGATCGTGTTACATGTTTCATTGAATTATCATCTTCACACCTCTCTTTAGAATATTGATTGTGAATTAACAACAAGCTCTAGTAATCCTAGTTTTTCCTTAGGTCGTAGTTAGTTAAGAAGAGCTTGTTAATTAACCCTAAGTTTATCTAGAAACCTGAACAAGCTCTTTAAGTTTATCTGGAAAGCCACATTGCAAGTGAGAAAAGTAGACCAATGTAAGCAATAATCACATAAGCTTAGATTATTTAACTTATGTTACGTTATCCCTATCGATTTAATATTGTTCGTTGTCACATATGACTTCAAACATGACTATTACGTATCGTATTCAAGTTCTAGCAATGGGTGTTCATGAAAAATGATTCAATAGGGCATCAAAATCATTTTTATATAATACCCAATCAATGCATACAAGATAAGATAAACAATCCAAAAATAAGGATAGAAAATGATACATAACAATAATATGTTTAATGTGCTCCTCAGCGTCGATTGCACCTTTGAACTAGTGTTGAGAAGATTAGCCCTCCATATTCTCCATCAATCTCCAAGCATTAGCCATTAACACCTCTATTGTTGTTGAAAAACAAGAGAAAATGAAAAAAAGTAGGTTTTTTTATTGTCTATCTAACCTCTATATTCGTCGCATATCATTGCTTTATATAGTAAAAACTAGTTAAATGGGACAACTAGCTTCATTCACGGTGATGAATAATGTCTTATGTCTATAAGTGATGTATCACAACCATGTCACACCTATGCAAAACCATTACATAGTTGTGAGTTAATGCTTAAGTTTGTGCAATTTGGCATGGCTATGAGCATTAATTTATTGCCATAAGTGTTAACATTGTTTTTCATTTGATTTTCTTTTTTATTTTATTATCTCTTCTTCTTTTAATCTTCTTCTTCTTGCTCCATGAAGACAATAAAGTATAAATCTTAAATATGGCTTAACAAGAATGCTTTTGGTCACTTTAACTCCTTTGCTTCTGAAATATACCTAAAATCAAATATGAGCTAAAGCGAGTGTTCTAAGCATTTTAAGGCATAAATCACTAAGTGTAATAATAGATTAAATGTATCAACATTTAAGCATGTATCAATTGGGAAGAAATTTACAATAGGTAATTATTAGGAAAGTATTGAGCAAAGCATTACCCCTCAATTATGGTAGTGAAAGCAATCCTACTTTTAATGTGAAAGTGACAATTATGGATGATAAAATTGATACAGTCATCAACATACCATAGAAGGTAGTAGATATACATGATGGAGGACAGATTACCACACTCAATATAGAGAAGAGGATTGAACAATTAGTTTATAAAGGTACTCCAAGTAGAACTCCAAATTAAACTATTGATCCTACAAAGAACACTAAACAAGATTTTGAAACTGTAATCAAGAGAAATTCAAATAGGAAGAAGAAAGCTCCATCTGTGGAGGAAACAACGTGAATATCCTGGCATGGATTGTTGGAGAAGCATATGCTCCTAACCATAAACTTTTGAATAGAAATATGATTATCCAAAAATAAAGTTATGATAGCTGAAATTTTGGAATCTCACATGAAGCATAGTAACCATAACCTTCTTACATATTTTCCTAATCAATGGAGAGAAATCAAAAACTATAGTCATCACCTAAATGGAAAAATTATGGTCATTTATGAATAATCTATAATGAATGAAATCACCATATTCATGTTAGATTATATCATACACTTGGAGTTATCTTTTAAGAACTCAAGTTAAAAACTACTCATTTCATTCGTTTATGCTCAAAATATCTCTTATTAGAGGGCCTTTTTTAGAATTAAATTAGAGATGTAGCTGTAGATAACACCAATCCTTGGATCCTCAATGGGGATTTCAATTCATTACTAAAAGCTGATGAGGTTGAGGGATTCAAATCTATTGGAAATCTATGTTCTTAGTTGAGGGATTGTTTAGATGATGCTTAATTGATTGATATTCCTTTTGAGGAAATTTCTTCATCTAGAGAAATAATGTGGTGCCTCAATGCCCCCTGGGAGGATACAAGAGTGACACATCGGACTCATAAACAGAAACAGACAACAGATCGATGCAGAAGCATTACAAAACACACTAAACATTCATTACATAAATTTTCAAAAATTGAAGCAAACATATATTACATATCTTCAGTTCAGAAACTAGCCTGTATTATGGTTATTACAAACCTTCAAAAAATTTCAAACACGAGTCAAAAATAAAAAACACAAAAATATATTGACAAAAACTCAGACTCTTTTGTCCATTGCAGTTAACTTGTCCCAGTCCTTAAGTCCTTCTATCTGAACTTACATGAGGCAAATCCAGCATGTTGAGCATATAGCTTAGTGAGTAATAACTAAACTAAATCTAACCATAACAGATACTGAATCATGTTATACAAAAGCATCTCATCATACTGAAATTTATAATAGAATAAGATTTATTAACGAAAACACTTTGCATGCTAAAGTCAGACATCCCAATAGCATAATAGAACATACATAAATGTAGAACATATTTTCAAAATAGGGTGTTAACCTATCAGATCAAAAATAGGGTTTGTTTCTTATCAAACCTCATCAGAGATCAAAGTATAAAAAGAGTTAGACTGTAAATCCATGAACAAAAGTGAGTAACGAGACTTATATAGAAGATACCATCAGTGGCATCACTAAACTAAAGAGACCGAAGTCTCGACACTGAAGCGTCTAAAAGTAGCTACAAACCCTTCTAGGTATGCCTATTTACCCACGACTAGGACTTGACAGTTACAAAACCAAATAATTTTATTTCATGCGTAAAAATAATTAGTTAATCATATTCACGTGCATTAAACAATTCGGTCGTTCATTGTCTCAAGTTTAGAACACAATCAGCATAAACACAATTCAATTCAGTACTAAACAGATTAAAGTAAAGTATGAGTGTCTTAAAGATTACTTCCGGCTTTGCAAATCATTCCATGGACCAATCAATAGCAAACAAAATAGTCAAAGAAAAACCATAAAAATGTTCTTACTAAATTAATTACAAAATTGACTGTCTAAATTTTTTTACAAAAGCTCTCTTATTGTTTATTGCCTCGAAGTCCCGGTAATATCTGGAATTGGTCACACTATGGGTTCCTCTAAAACATTTAGTACAAACGCGTATCACTATTGTGCATGATTAAGAATTCATTAATGCACATTAATGTATACTGAATATTCATGATTCATGGTCATGACAAATTCTAGGTTTCTTATCCTTAATCTTGTCACATTATCAATCATGTGAAACCATACTCAATTTCTTAATCCAGATTTATCTAATAACCAACTTTCAGGTCCACTTTGCTTAATTATTTTCATTAGGAAGGTGAGGTAATTTGATAACACTTCCTTCTATAAAGTTGTTCTTACATGTCTTAGGTTTCTAATGAAACCAATAACGTTTCATTTGGTTTTATATACTGAAAGTTATATGCAAAAGATCTCAGACTGTACTTAAGCTTCAACAGAATTCTTATCTCAACATCCAATCAGATTCTGAAATTCCTAGAGACAGAATTTGAATTTAATCTCTGAAAAAAATTTCTAGCTTTATGAATCTATTTTAGTTACAATAAAAAATCACTCCATTTGTAAATATAGAGATCCAAGTATAAGTAAAATACCGAAGTATGTTTAGTAAAATCATCCCAATTATCATACTTCAGTATAGTCACAATTTCATCTTAAATTCTTCAATCAATCCATCTTATATGGACCTCATTTTTTGATTTTTTTATATGTAGATGAAGATCAATGTATTATGAGTCTACTAGTTCAATTCCCATAGCAATTGGATGTTTAGATAAGAAGTTATAACAAAAAGATCAAAGTACGTTAAAAAAACAACTCCCTTCAAAAGCATGGAAGTCATGATCGTGCGCCTACATGACCATGACATTCTAGATGGACTAGCGATGTCGTGATCCTGTAGAAGCATGAACGTTACTCGCCATCCCCCTCAGTAAAGTCACGATCATGTAAAATCATGATCGTGACACTCTCCTTCTTCATCGAAAATTTTCTTCTTTTGTCATTCTTGAAATCCTTAATTCTTCATCTTAATCCATCCTTAATTCATATTCTATCTTTTTACTCCAATACAATCTCAAAACTAATCAACTACAACCTCATAAGGTATTGATCATCAAAGCCGAAACTTACATAAGCTTTCTCTCACTACTGAGATTTTAAAGATTTTGCACATTTTCAAATTTCACTAAATCTCACTTTCATCATCGAAGCTATCCTTCTTACCCATATCATTTTTTGCTAAGGTATACTTTACTAAGTTTCTCTTTAAACCACATGGAATCAATATTACAACACCTGCACATTCCACTGAACAATATTATCAACTCTTCCAAAAACTCTCTACTTACATAACTCATGCATGTACTCATTTCCAGTATGTAAAACATCATCAAATTCATTTACAAGGTATCTAGAAAACTATAACACACTTACTTGCTTCTCCAGAAAAAATCCTAGCTACGAAAGTGAAGAGTAGGATCTCAGTAAACTAAGGAAAAATTAAGATTAAAGAGAACAAATCAATGGCTCGACTAAATTGTTTGTTTTGCAATGGTTAACACAGAAAGTGAGAGTCCATCACAAGTTTAGGTGATGAAGGTTCTGGGCAGAGCATGATGCCCTCGGTGAAGGACCAAACAATTCGAAGAAGAATAGAGAGATCTAATATCGTGCCTTACCAAAACACATGATTACGTGTTTTACTGTCATATTGACAAATGGCTCTATGCATGAGAGCCATTTGTCCTTCATACAAGCTACCACATGTTAATATGTTATGCCAATTGTCACATAATGAATGATACCACATGTTAATAATTTGTAGGTTTAATCATACTAATTTTTATGTACTAACTTAACTTACACCTTGATAGTTTTCTTGGTCCAAAATTCCAAAGTACCTGAAATATACCAAAATTGCCAAATCACATTTATAAATCCATTTTACCTGGAAAAATGTCAATGAGTGCATGTGCATTTGTATGTATCAAAAATACATATGAATATTTCAGTGAATACTCAATATGGAAAGCATATAATGCACTGTAATTCCTCAATATTCTAACCCCTAACATAGGGTGTTACAATTCTTCCCTCTTTAAGAAAATTTCATCCTCAAAATTCATACCTGATCTGAATAGTTGTAGATACTAAGCTTTCATGGTTTCTTCTGGTTCCCATATTGCTTCTTCAAGTCCATGATTCTGCTAAAGTACTTTTACCAAAGGGATTTGCTTATTCCTAAGTTGCCTAAGTTCTTGGGCTAATATAGGAATTGGCCCTTCTTCATAAGAAAAATCTTATTGTACTTGAATTTCTTACATGAGAATCTTATATGTCACATCAAACCGATATCTTCTTAATACAGAAACATGAAACATGTCATATCACCTGGCCAATTATTTAGGAAGAGCTAATTGATAAGCCACTGGTCCATTCGTTTTTAGAATTTCATACAGACCAATGTTATCTCAGACTAAGCTTGCCCTTCTTACCAAATCAAAGTATGTTTCTTCTAAGGTGACACTTTTAAGAACACCTTATCACTTCCTTGATACTCAATATCCCTTCTTTTTAGATCAATATAAGACTTCTACCTATCGCTAGCAGCTTTTAACCTTTGTTAAATAATCTGAATCTTTTCTTTAGTATTTTTCACAATCTCAGGCCCGATAATCTTGTTTTCACCTAACTTAGTCCTACATATAGAAGTTCTACACCTTCTATCATACAGTGCTTTATAAGGCGCCATGTCAATGCTAGTCTGATAACTGTTGTTGTAAGCAAACTCCATCAGAGCTAAATAGTTATGCCAACTTCCTAGAAATTCTAACTCACAACCTCGAAGCATGTCTTCCAATATCTGTATAACCTATTTAGATTGTCCACCTATTTGGGGATGGAAAGTAGTACTAAACTTAACTTGAGTACCCAAAGCTTTTTGTATGCTTTTCCAAAATCTCGAAGTAACTCGAGGATCACGATCAGAAATAATCGACAATAGTACTCTATGTAGTCTCACTATCTCATTCACATATATTTCTGTAAGCCTATCCAAAGAGTAGTTAGGACGGATAGGAAGAAAGTGTGAAGATTTAGTAAACTTATCCACAATCACCTATATAGCCTCATATTTCCTTTGAGTAAGAGAAAGTCCAATGACAAAGTTTATGATAATGTTATCCCATTTCCAATGACGAATAGAAATAGGATGTAATAAACCAGATCGGACCTAGTGCTCAGTTTTAGCCTGCTGACATGTCAAACATTTGGTTACATAATCTACAATACAATCATAGTCTTTAAACAATTCCAACCAATGCCATTGTCTCAGATTGAGTTCCTTCTGGTTAAGCAGATAATTCAAATATTTATGATCTATGAAAATTCTACATTTTTCACCATATAAGTAGCATTACCAAATTTTTAAGGCAAACACTACTGTTGGAAGTTCCAGATCATGAGTAGGATAATTCTATTCATGTGACTTTAGTTGCCTAGAGGCATAAGCAACTACCTTTCCATCCTGCATCATTCAACTAATCAAATAAGTCTTCAATCCTCAGCAACAAATAATTGTTCTTCATTGTGACTATTTAATTGCCTGATATCGATGCACTCTCGTAGTATATTCAGCTTCCTTTGTTTGAATCTTGTACCAATCCGAATCTAATATTCACATCTGATTCATTAATACTCATTTATTCATTCTTTTTCAATATTCATTCATTCATATCCAAACATATATTACATCTATACACTGTAACATCATTAGCTAAAGCAACCACTTTATCAGATGTACACTCACAATAGCTAATCAACTTATTCTTGAGGACTTCCTACATATATTGCTATCTTCTGCTTCATCTTACCTGAATATGTTCTCAATCAATTCATAAATTTATGAAACGTAACCATTATAAATTTTTAATAACAAACCAATGTTATAACCTTGTGTTGAATCACAAACTTTCAACATGATACCTAAACATCCATTCTGGTTCCAATTTTAACCTCTCAAGGTAAAGTACTCTTTAAATCCCATCACTTTTACTTACATCTCTATTATTTTTCTCTGTCAAATCCATGAAAATACATTTCCTTCTACTTCAATTGAAAGGTATACAACCATAACATAATACTAATCTTACATTCCTTCCTGAGGAGCTTTTAGGCTTGCATAGTAGATATTACATTAGCTAACAAACTAGTGCGGATGGTATGCAATATTATTATAGACTGATCAGGCTTCCTAAGTATAACTGTCTTAGCATGACAATCAACTACTGCTTAATGCTTGGATATCCAATCTATACCTAGAATCTAATCAAATTCATGAAATGACAATCTGATAAGATTTGCTACATATTCATTTCTTGTATCATAATAGGACAATTCCTAAACACTTGATTAACCAACACACTACTACCCAGAGGATTGGTTACATGAATGTCGTATTCTAATTGATCTATTGACATCTTCATATCAAGCAATTCTCCATCAAAGATATATATGAATGAGTGGATCCAGGATCAATCAGTGCATACATATCAAAATCGAAGAGAGAAGCAATACCAGCAATGAATTTAGGTGTGTCCTAATCATCATAAGCTTTCAATGTATAACCTCGAGCTGAAGCAGAAGGCACAACAGGTCGATCCATAGTTTCTGATTAAGTACTCAAATTAGGTATGTGCTAACCAGATCCTCCTCGTCCTCTACTATGTCCTCTGTTCCCAACAGATGTATGGAAGACCTCTCTACTGGCTTGTGACATTTGAGACTGTCTTTGAGGGCAGTTGGTTATCAGTTGCTCAGTAATGCCACAGTGGAAACATGCACCCATAGCCCTCCAACAAACACCCTAATACTATATAGAGCAATGACGGCACTCCGGGGTACCAGAACCTCAGCCCCTAGAGGAACCCTACTAGAAACAGTCAATGAGGGAAAGTTTTGTCGTCTTCCCCAAGTCCTAGATCTCTAGGTAACTTCCAATGTAGAGGAAGTACTTTCCTAACTTCATTTTCTCGAGGACTGTCCTCCTCTAGCAAAGCTCCTACATTGATTCCATTCTCTTCTGGTCATCTCTTGCCTTTCAATTTTCATATTAGTCTGTACAAAGAGCTCTCCCTAAGATGGAGGAGGAGGTGACACCTCAGCTTCACCTTAATTGACCCAGAGGATCTAGATATCGATTGACGAGTTTGCTCATGATGATCGCTCTTAGCAACCTCATCAATAGTTTTACGTGATCTCTCCATCATTAATTCTATAGAAAAAATATGGGACATCACATTAGGCCAAAACACAACTTTTACACTCTAGTATAAGCAAGAGTTAAGCGCTGGTTAAACTAGAATCACCTAAACCATGTGCTCTGATATCAAAAAGGTGTGGCACCTCAATACCCCCTATGAGGATACGAGAGTGCCACACCGAACTCACAAATAGAAACAAACAACAGATTGATGTTGAAGCATTTCAAAACACACTAAACATTCATTACATAAATTTTCAGAAACTGAAGCAAACATATATTACATATCATAAGTTTAGAAACCAGCCTATATTATGGTTATTACAAACCTTCATACAAATTCAAATACAAGTGAAAAATTAAAAACTTAAAAATACATTAAAAAAACTCAAACTCCTTTGGCCATTGCTGTTAACTTGTCCTAGTTCTTAAGTCCTTCTCTCTAAACCTACATGGGGAAAATCCACCGTGCTAAGCATATAGCTTAGTGAGTAATAACTAAACTAAGTTTAACCATAATAGATACTAAATCATGTTATACAAAAGCATCTCAACATACTAAAATTTAGAACAGAATAAGATTTATCAATGAAAACACTTCGTATGCTAAAGTCAGATATTTCAATAGCAGAACAGAACATACAGAAATATAGAATAGATTTCAGAATAGGGTGTTAACCCATCAGTTCAAAAATAAGGTTTTTTTCTTATCAAAGCTTATCAGAGATCAAAGAAAAAAATAAGCTAGACTGTAAATCCATAAATAGAAGTGGGTAATGTGACCTATACAGAAGATACCATAAGTGGCATCACTAAACAAAAGAGACCAAAGTCTCGACACCAAGTGCCTAGAAAAGATCAAAGTCTTGACACCAAAGTATCTAGAAGCAGTTGCAGACCCTTCTATGCAAGTCTGTTTACCCACGACTAGGACTTGACAGTTACAAAACCAAACAAGTTCATTTTATGTGTAAAAATAGTTAGTCAATCATATTCACATGCATCAAACAATTCAAATATTCATTATCTCGAGTTTAGAACACAATCAGCATAAACACAATTCAATTCAGTACTAAATAGAATAAAGTAAAGTGTAAGTGTCCTAAAGATTACTACCAGCTTTGCAAATCATTCCATGGACCAATTAATAACAAACAAAGTAGTTAAAGGAAAACCATCAAAAACTTCTTACTGAATTACTTACAAAATTGACTATCTAAATTACTTACAAAAGCTCCCTTATTGCTTATTGCATCGAAGTCCCATCAATATTTAGAATAGGTGGCTGTATGGGTTCCTCTAAAACATTTAGTACAAACACATATCACTATTGTGCATGATTATGAATTCATTAATGCACATTCATGTATACTGAATATGCATGATGCATGTTCATGACAAATTCTAGGTTTCTTATCCTTAATCTTGTCACATTATCAATCATGTGAAACCATATTTAATTTCTCAATCCAGATTTATCTAATAACAAACTTTTGGGCCCACTTTGCTCAATTATTCTTATTAAGAAGGTGAGGTAATTTGATAACACTTCCTTATAGAAAGTTAGTCTTCCATGTCCTAAGTTTCTAATGAAACTAAGACCATTCCATTTGGTTTTATATACTAAAAGTTATACTCAAAAGATCTCAGATTGTACTTTAACATCAAAAGATATCTTATCTTAATTTCCAGCTAGATTCTGAAATTCTCAGAGGCAAAATTTGAATTCAATCTCTTCAGAAAATTTATGACTCTAATTTCACTCCATTTGGAAAGCTAGAGATTTAGGTATAAGTAAAATACCAAAGTATTTTCAGTAAAATCATCCCAGTTATCATACTTCAGTACAGTCACAATGTCATCTTAAATTCCTCGATCAATCCATTTTATATGGTCCTAAATTTTTTAGGTGGAGATGAAGATCAGTGTCTTATGAGCCTATTGCTTCAATTTCCATGTCAATTGGATGTCTATAGAAGAAGCTATAATAAAAAGATCAAAGTATGTTCAGAAAACAACCCCCTTCAAAAAGCATGGAAGTCGTGATCATGCACCTGCACGACCACGACATTCCAGATGGATTAGCGATGTCACAAATGTGCAGAAGCATGATCACTACTCACCATTGCTACATGATCGTGACACTCTCCTTCTTCACAGAAAATTTTCTTCTTCTATCATCTTTGAAATCCTTAATTCTTCATCTTAATCCATCTTTAATTCATATTATGTCTTTTTACTCCAATACAATCTCAAAACTAATCAACTACAAGCTCATAAGGAATTGATCATCAAAACCGAAACTTATTGTTGGCCCCTAGATTTTTTTTTCTTAATAAATAAGCATGATTAGATTATTTTGGGGTCTTGCTAGACTAATGCATGTTGGAGTTAATTAGTATGTTAATGTTAACAAGATTATGTTACATAGGTGTATTGAATTAAAGTTAAATGGATAAGTTGCATAAGGGGTATTTTGGGGAGATCACTTAAGTGGGAAGGCTTTAAGGCTTTGAAGGAGGGGCAAAATGGGAAGAGGAATTCATTGGCTTGCATTTTAGAAGCCAAAAACGTGAGTGAGTAAGAAAAGAAGAGAGAAAGCACAAAAATAAGAGAGAAAGGAGAGAGTTCAGTGGAGAAGAAAGGGGACAAAGAAGAAAATCTAGATTTCAACTTTTCTTAACCTTCAAGAGGGGTTTTGAGAGTGATCAAGAAGGACAAAAGGAATAGGAAGGTTAAAGATTCCATTAGAGCCAAGAAAATCATTGTTTGGTGAATATTAAAGGTAAGTTGATGTTTAATCTTTTGGGATTTTGGAAGGTGTTTTGGTTCAAAGAGCTTAGGAAATGTATGGGTTAAAGTATTCTACGGTCAATTTTATGAATATATTTCTTTGGGTTATCCAATTTGATTTCCTTTTGATTTGGGGTTTTTTTCAATGTTGAAGAAGATGAAGAGAGGCAAGAGGAGCAAGAGTAGAGGCTTTTTGAGCAAGGTTTTCAAGCAAGGAAACTAAGGTGGGTGACATTTTTTATAATTGAGTAAATAAGCTAGTAAAATTTCTTGCTAATAAATGGAATTAAATGATTTCCAATTACCTTAAAAAATTGCATTTATTGTTCTTTAAGATGGTTTGAGAATGTGCCATATGTTTTTGTATATGAATTTTGTGAATGAATTTTGAG